>JBAGKO010171400.1:0-18104 GCA_037177275.1 Acacia concinna | reverse complement strand
TAGCTACTATATATGTGTGTGTTTTGAAGAATAGAAATTTAGATTTGCACATGCCAAAATAAAATTTTTTTTACATTTTTTTTTAAATCCGTAAAAACTATTCTAAAAAACTAATTGAGAAGAATTGTGTTTTAGTACTACTTAATTAATTAACAAGGTTTGACTTTAGAGTTGTGAAATTAAAGATATATACGAAGATGGCCGATGCTGCTATTACACGAGTGAACGATGAGAATGAAGAATGAAGAATGAAGAATGAAGAAAATGAAATGAAAGCCCCAGACGGCAAGAAACTGTTGGTGTGGGACCACTTAATTAATTAGCGCGCTCATCATTATATATATTCCCCCCAACAATGGTCGGTTACGTTTGATTCTGTGTCGTCCCACTTTTAAAACTCCCTAGACTGTTTCATGTGTGTCTGTCTCTCTGATCCGCTCTTTAATTTGTGCTTGTGGGTCACCCACCATGTTTCCCTCACTAATCAATGTGCCCACTGACCTAATTAACACCACACCCTGCAATCTCGCCAAAGAATACCCAAACAACCATTTACCCATATGAAGCTGCGTTTTTTAATATCTACTCGTTATGTTTTTTATTATAAGAGACCAACTACCAATTCTCTTAAATCAATAAAATTAATTAAAAGCATTTAAATTATCCTAAAATTCAAGTGATTTTTAATATTACCCTTGTTAACTACATCAAACTCAAATACGATATTAATTATCACTCTCTTCTACTGCCCTTATTAAATATAGACAAACATAGAAAAATAAATTTAATGCACATTTGAAACTTGCAAGTGCCTTATAAAAATAACCAAATACAATTCCGACACATAAAAAGGTATTTGAGAGTGGTGAACTTTAGTAAAGGTATTCTCTTTTTTATCTTATATCTCTTTATTAATAAGGGTATTTTAGTAAAAATGAGCAATAATTCTAACATACTTATTGTTCCTAACCGTCACTTCAAACTAAGAGATTCAATTAAATGTCTCTTATATTTTGGGACAGAGGGAGTAATATATAATATAATAAAATATAACATATGATATGATTATGTAACTTATTTTATTTCATTAACTTTTTTTTTAAAAAAAAATGTTAACTGAATCTTATAATTAAGATAAGAATGAGTGTGTGTGTGTGTGTAAGAAATTGTTCATGCGTTTTCAGTAGTCCATGCACATGTTCTTGAGAGGTTGATCGAGCCGATGATCATGAGAATAACACATAAAAAGAAATATTTAATCCTCCCTTGATATATTTCATAGTTTTGATTACGAAAGTTGATTATTATAAATATAGGGTTAATGGCCATTTTTACATCCGAAGTATTCATTGGGAGGCCAATTTTACCTCGAAAGTTTTTTAGGAGCAATTTGCTCCAAAAATATGAAATATTGAGCAATTTTGCCCGAATTATTATCTTAATTTTGACCGTTAGTTGACTTGAGTGTTGTTGATGTCATTTTTGTTAAGATATGAATTTGGTTTGAAAGTTTTCAAACAATAGCAAATTCATTATAACTTTCACGGCAAAATTGCACTTAACGGTCAAACTTAACTCATATAACGATTAAAATAAAATTGCTCAAAATTTCATCCTTCTTGCGCCAAAAAATGACCTTTAACCCATAAATATATATAAATATATATATAAATGGTGGCAAAGTATACAGGTATGTGTACTTCATCTTTTTTTTATTATAAAACACTAATTAATAAGTATTTTAATCTTTTTTATAAGGTGTTTTAGTTTTCAAGGAACATTAACTATTTTTTTTATATCTACTCATTTTAATAGGGGTAACAGAAGAGAATGATAAATACTATGATATTAAAATTTAATATATTTATAGTAAGGGTGTCATTGAAAATTAGTTGCATTTTAAGATAAATTTAATGCTTTTAACCGTTTTTATTAATTTATGAGAATTGTTAATTAGTTGATGCTTATAATAAAGATCAAAATATGGAATATATATATATATATATATATATAATTAGTTGGATACCGTAATTTCTTTAAGCCACGCATGCGCGCGATCTGGTGATAAAGATTGTTGACGAGGCTCGTCATTTAATATTCAACTATTATATCTTTCTTCATCCCATCCTGTCTGTCCATGGACAAGTTTATAGTTTGAAATATATTTTTCAAAGATTCAACGATAGGGCATGATTCTCGGAATGTTTTCTACTGGGCCAATGAGTTTGGAAAAATAAATACCCTCCAGTTCCTAAAAAAAGAGTCAGGCAACTAATTTATGGATATTAAAAAAATTAGTTAAGTAGTTAAGAGCTATATAAATAATTTTCTTATATTAAAAAAATTAATTAATTTAGTTAGTTAATTGTAACAAATATATGTTGGTTTCTCTATAATATCATCTTTAACATCATGTTTATTGGAACTACCTCCTTATGTGCACAATCAATAACCACACACTTTGGGGGGAAATTATAAATTTGAAAAATAAATTATTTATAGAATAAATTATACATATTCTTCACCATCATAAACTAGACTTTATTTATAGAATAAATGATACATATTCTTCACCATCATAAACTAGACCCATTAATAATTCATCTAATAAGTCACTAAGTTAGCCGTGCCCATATATGGGACAAGCTGCACACTTATTGGGACTATCTTTATATATATATATATATGATCTTGAGCCCTCATCTCTTCTGAAAGCCTATTAATTAAGCATTAAAAAATGGGAGGGAAAAAATCATGATTTACGAAAGCTAAACACAATTTAATTAATTAATTAACCCACTACCAGGATGAATAATCTGAGATCAGCATTATGAAGATTGAGCACCGCATGCATATTTAATTTCATTAGGTGGCTTGAACAAGTGGTGAGTGAGGAGACATCAAATTGTGAGGTGACAAAACAGTTTCTTCAAATCTTCTTGAAGATGAAAAGCTTAGCCTCAGATTGCTGTTCCATCGTTTCAGCTTCACTGGTTTCGTCTGAGACGATGACGACGAAGACGAAGACGACTTCGTTTCTTTCCCCACAAATGCTCTGATCCTGCTTAATGCTACTTCCACGGTTTCATCATCCATATTTGCGAAGCAAACCCTATACCAGCCCGGTTCTTTACAGTCAAAAGATGAACCGGGAGAAACATTCAGCTTCACCTCATTGATAATGTCACGCCATAGCATCATTTCACCTTCAAATGTTTGCTCTTTTAACAGCCTCCTCAGGTTCATCCACACGAAAAGTCCCGCATTACCTGGCAAGCAAGTAATTCCCACCTGCTCAAGCCCCTCTGTGAACATCTTGTGTCTCTTTCCCAGCCTCCTCGAGCTCTCCTTGAGGAAGTCATCGACGAATTTATTGTCGTTGAGCATTGCGGCGAGTAGATGCTGAGTCTCCGAAGAGACTAAACCAAAGCTTGACATTTTCCGGCCACAGTGAACCACTGCTTCATTGTATGAATAAACTATCCCAACTCTGAACCCAGGAAGTCCCATGTCCTTGGACAAGCTATATACCACATGTATGAGATCCAGATTAATGCTTTCCATGTGTTGTATGATCTCAGAGACGCTTACGTAGCTAGGGGAGTTGAAGACTGTGGCGGCATAAATCTCATCACAGACTAAGTGGATGTTCTTCTCATTGATGAAGCTTACTAAGCTCGTCAGTGTCTCTCTGTCCAAGGTGGTGCCTAAAGGGTTTGATGGGTTTGTTATGATCAAACCCTTAACGTTGATATTATCCTCTTGGGCTTTCTGGTATGATTCTTCAAGAGCTTCTCTGGTTATCTTAAAGTTGTTGGAGCTGTCACAGTGAACAGGAATGATTTGAATCCTAGTTCTCCAACACAAGTCACGAACAAATCTGTAATAGAATACAAACATGACAGGTTGGTGAGCTAATAGACAAATTAATTAATTAGTAATATTATGTCACTAAAAAAGTTAATCATGCCATGATTTGAGGCTAATCAAGTCTCTTCTTTGACCAGCACAGTCATTCATTCAATGAGTAGTGGCCAAGTTAGAATAAAATTTGTGTTAGTAAAAGTAAAACTAATTAAATGAACTTAGAAAAGCATGTCAGACATGTTTTTGACCAAAAGTATTTACTTCAACAAGTTTAATTTTATGGCAAAAAAAAAAAAAGTTTAATTTATTTTACTACATGTTATTGTGGCGTAAATCTAATATAGGACCTGAAGAACCTGAAAAGTTTCTAAGAACTATCCAGCTGTGAGAGTTGATGTATTGGTGCTACTAGTTTGAATACAAAGGTAAACGTGCACTGAGATAAATGTCAAGTTCTACTTTCCAAGGTCAATGTTAAGAGTCCACTTAGCTTTGATTTCTAAAATGTCAAATTGGGGTTTCAACTTTTTAGGTATGAACGTCCTCGCATGCTTGTTGACTTCTTAGGCCATCAAAGATGATCACGCATCCAAAAAGTCAGTCTGAGGTAAATATTATTATTTTTTGACACGTTTGGGATGTATCAGTGTCATTAACCATAAATGGTAAATTAAATTAAACATGTTCTTCCCTAGTTTGTGAAACAACAGTTGAATGTGTTTATCATTTCTTAATTATCTAGCCAAAGGTGAAGCAACTCGTCATTTCTTTTTCAAATGAGAAATTAATAAAAAAGGACTGAAGCAATACCTAATTTGCTGATTTTTTAAAAAGAAATTATTTTTTAGTTGGCTGATGTGAACAACAACCTCATCCAATTTAATATTTGGAGCCACGTAATAAAAGGTCTTTAATTTCAATATTTCAATACCTAAAAATTCACAACGTGGCACGAGATAACACAGTTTCTCCATCTGCTATTTCTAGACATTTTCCAGGATCAAAACCACTTTACTAGTTACTGTCATGACTCATACAAGAAAGAAGAAACCGCTTCAAAGTACTATTTTTTTACATGATTTTGTAAATAAGTTTATCATAATAAGGGGATAGTGTATAACTTGGGTTCAGCCATTGGTCATCGTTCTTCATGGAAAGTAACAGAGCAGCCATGGTTGTTTGTATTGCTTTCAAAAAACTTCCACTTTTAACTTTCCATGTGTTGTTTGGAATATGAAACATACAATGAATGAACACAAACAATTAAGAAAAAGGAAAGGACACATACGCTGGATAATAAGGTGAAGGAACCAAAAAGGCATCTCCAGGATCAGCCAAACAGAACATGATGAGCTCGTTGGCCCCTGTTGCCCCTCCGCTCATCAATATACGGCGAGGATCAAACTTGACCCTACCACCTCTCACTTTGGACATAAAATTAGCCACTCCCTGCAAAAATAAAAAGAACAAACAACATATCTCAACATACCTAGGAATGGGAACAAAAAAGAAAGACACAAATACTGAATGAATATTGGGATGGCTTACCTTTGTGAATTCTGGGAGTCCATGATAGTCCTGAAAGTTAGCAATATGTCTAAACTGGTGTACTCCTTCAGGTGTACAAATGGAGGCCTTGGGATTCTCCATTATCCAGTCTTCAATAAAATCAAAAGAGAGCTGGGTAAAAAAACGAAAACACGACACTGTGAGTAAATTTATCAAACAGTTTCTCTTGGTTGTGATATGATGAGGCTTGGAGAAGTTTGCTAGTTACCTGATTCTCTGCCAGACCCATCTGGATAACCCCATCTGGATTCTTTGTGGGGTGAAATGGGTCTCTGTCATAAGCCTTCCACCCATCAAAATAGGGGGAATTCTCCCCATGTTTGTCATTGGTGGCAATCTTAGAGAGAAGCTGGCGGTGGCTTGCAAAACCCATTTTCAGTTCAGATGTTGTACAGTGATGTGAAATAAAGAAGGTGGAGTTAAGGTCACTCTGGGTGTAGCAGAAGTATTAAAAAATGAGGCAGTTGGATGCGGTATGAGGAATGTGGTTGGAAAATGCAGAGGGTAAGAGGAGGTTATGAGGGAAAAAGTGAGAAGGCGAGGGAATTTATAGGCAGCGTAGGGTTTGAAAGTTAAGGTGATGGTACAAGAAGCAAAGATGAAAAAGTCTTCCTCGTGGTTCAAACCAGAAGAAGTAACAGAAATATTATTATTGTTTAATTTTGTTTGTGAATTGGTATAATGCATTAGTCAAAGGAAACAAGCGGGAAGGGCCTTGCGTGTGGCCATGTGATCGCACGATCGTCATGGGATCATCACGTGTGTCAGGAAGTTTCTGGTTTGTGCACATACGAATTTTCTCCAATGAGCTTATCCGCAGTTAGGTATTTGTTCCTTTAACTGGGGAAAACCCGTTCAAACATGCAAATGGAAATTTAGTTTAATTTCTGGGATGGTGAAGCTTCCTGGGAAGCTGCACCCCACAAGTATAGTCATACGGTCGATTCAAAAGGGTGTTCTAATAATAATAACCTATGATGCTACGGGTGAGCCAAAGTCCTAATACACAATAAATAAGAATTGAAGGATTAGGTGGACAGACAGCGGTTTAATTTGTTGTTAATGAGAGTTTCTATATGTTTCATGAAGAAAGGCGGGACAAGATCAAAGTTAGCTTAGCTTGGTGCCAAACAAATTAAAGCGCATGATGAGTATAAAGGTTTTACTTACCTTGAGAGAGAAGGGGGTGATGACGTGGCAGACAGGTGGGGGTTGGGGCTGTTTTGGACGGTAGTTGCTGGAAGGTACGTACATAGATTATAGTTTTGAGGGAGTGGGGAAGAGTTAATTAAGGTTTGAAAATGATATAAGAGATGGACAAGAGCCAGTGGGACGGCAACAAATTAAAAACGTCTTCCTCTGCCCTACTCATACCCACGTGGAGTGTCTTTGTCTCTTGTACACTCTTCCGATCCTCTTGCCACCTTGCTTCTATATTACTATTACTATTACTATTATTATTTCCCACCTATTCTTTATTACTTTTATATTATATTTGGTGACATATGTATGTATGCTCTCAAAATGAATGAATTAACGTACATTTTTTAGAATATATATATATGTTGCTTATTAATTGGGATGGATAGCAAATTAGGTAATAATGGTGATGTGTTGAAAGTTTAAAAGCTAGGGAGCTTTAAGCAATAATGTATGTTTATATAATCTATCGTCAAACAGTCTTGTAACAAGTGATCTGATCAGCATGTAATGAAAGGTGCCGATCGACTCCGTATCAAATTATAATGTACTATTCACTACTTGTTATATATAACACCATTTTTCATGATTCCATACGTACATGTACGTGTTTCTTGAAAGTTTAGAGTGATCCGATCCGATCCCCTCCCCTCCCAGTTTGGATGAGTTGTACGTAGGGTAGTACACGCGCGTGTATATATAGTATTGTAATGAAGAGACATAAGGTTCACATGATGGAGAATTAATGAGTAATGAGAGACAAGTTGATGGCCTGAGAAATACTATATATGTGTTAATGAATGAGAGAGAGAGAGAGAGAGAGAGAGAGAGAGAGGCGTGAAGCATGAAATGAGTTGGAAATGAAGAAGGAACAGTAATTTATAAATATGGATGAAGGTGGAAGGTGTGTAACTGTGTAAGTAAATGTGTATCACAGGAAAAGGAAAACAGATGAGAGAGGAGTCGTAGTCAACGACAGTGTTGTGTTGAACAAGGAACAAGGACCAAGGACTAAGGAGTGAGGGCATTTATACCTCCGACAATACGAGTCGCTGGTTCACGTTTAATTTGGAGTTGGACTCGGCCTCCTTCACGTTTGGACTCGGCCTCCTTCACGCGGCTGCTCTTTAATTTCCCTCCTGATTTTCATGTATCACATGATTACCTTAATTAGAGTCAGTTTAGATAGAACTTTTAGGAATGATTTTTTTTTTTTATAGAATAACTTTTTCATAACGACTTTTTGAGAATAGCTTTTGTAAAAAAGTTAGTTTTAAAAAATTGAAAGTATTTAGATAAATGTTACCATAATAACCTTTTTTATGGTGAAATGATAAAAAATGGTATTAACTTTTTATAATAATTACATGTAGGAGTTGTTATGTGATATAAATTATTTTTACAATAAAATTGCATAATAAATACCAAAATGTATATACATTAATTAAAATAATTAAAATTACAACATTAATCCATATTAGAAGATGATAAAAATTAGGATAACGTATATTTATTAAAAAAAATTGTAGTGTAATATATTATGTGGGGGAAAATATAAAAGTCATTTTGAAGGAAAAATATCCAAACACACTTATTTTTTGTACAAGTCATTTTAACCCCAAACCAACTACACCCATTTTTGCAAAAGTCATTTTCACCTCAAACCAACTTTTGAAGAAAAAACACCCAAACACACCCATTTTTGCAGAATACATTTTAACCCCAAACTAACTTTTGAAAAAAAAAAAACATCCAAACACACATATTTATTGCAAAAGCCATTTTAACCTCAAACCAACTTTTTTTCTCCAAAAGCTACTATTTATAATTTTTCCAAACTAACTTTTTTTTCATTTTTCCACTTTTCTTCTTCCTCTTTCCATTTTATCATGTTATAATATGGACTAGTGTAAAAATAATTTATATCACATCACAACCCCTACATGTAATTTAAATAAATTGGATAATATAATTAAAATTACAACATTAGTCCATATTATAAGATGATAAAATGAAAAGAGGAAGGAGAAAAGTGAAAAAATGAAGAAAGTTGGTTTGGGGTAGTGGAAATTTTAGAGAAAAAGAAAGAAGAATACTAAAAAAATGAAGAAAAAGAAAAGTGAAAAAATAGCTTTTGAAAAGTTGGTTTTGGAGAAAAAAAAAATTGATTTGGTGTTAAAATGATTTTTAATAAAAAATGTGAGTGTTTGAATATTTTTTTAAAAAAAGTTAATTTAGTCGCAGAAGAATTTTTTTTTTTTTTTTGGGTAGGGAGTCGCCCCCCATCACACTCTCCACTCTCATTATTATTATAAACTCACTTTTTAAAACTCATTATTAATTACTATTACCCACTTCTATGCATGACGACATTATATTGTATTGTATTGCATGCCTTAAGTCAAAAGAACCAAACAAATGTCATATATGGATTTGTCAGAATGTAAAGGGGATCACGTAAGCCATCGCAGATACTATTATTAATTAATACTTTATGCTCTTCATTAGTCTCACTCAAAAGCTCTCAAACTTTCGTGGCTGACTGATATGACTGATTCCGAGGATCAATTAATTTTCCGTAATTTTTGCATAGTAAAAGAAATAGAGACCAGAACAACCAGTTCAACCAATGAATTAATTTTTATCTCATCTAGAATAAGTAAAACTTGAGGGAAGAAGCCAAACTTTGGGTAAAAAAAGAAAAAGAGTATTTTTTATTTAAAATTTAAAACTCAATTCCATAATTCATAATTTGATTTATACAATAATAATAATAATTAATAGGTTAGAAAACCGTAGTATAATTAGAGGAATTATACATGATACTATCGTATTTTAAACAATTTTTTAAAAGATTTTCATTTTATTTATAGAAATTTAAAAAAAATATTAATATATTGCCACTTATTTTATTACTATCATTTAAAAAAAAATTGTTGTCATATGTTTTTGGGAGAATTATGTTTAGATCCTAAGTAAGAAAATTAATATAAAAAATGTTCTTATTAACAAGTGAAGAACTATTATCAACAAATTGAAGAGTTATACTGACAAGTTGATGAGCTAGTTGGGAATTGTCAAAAAATTAATTTTTTTATTTAAAACTTCAATGTAATTCTCTCTATATTTTTTTAATTTTCATATTTATATGTAGTATTATTTTATTATTATCGATTAAATTATAATATTTTTGTATAACTGGTTCGACCCCAATTAAATCCAAAGTGAACCATTAAATTTTGAATCAACACTGCAACGGGTTTATTAGCCAAGCCTTTTTTCCCACTATGCTTTTTGTATTACGCGCTTCAGTTTTTCTATATTATATTCCATCTTATATTGATTCCAATTGCAAACTTGAAATTTCTTCTTCAACAGCGTATAAAATTATATAAACTAATTCATGACGTACAAAATTTCACGTCATTAATTTGAAATAAAGGGTTTAAAAATATATATTATAAAATTCATATGAATTCTGTTTTTCATAAATTGTATAGCTTATTTTTTTTCAAACCTCGTGCTATGCTATCATGCCGTATGTACAAGAAAACTGGTGTAGCTGGTTATTAGGGGAATAAATGCACAGAAAGTTGTTATGGGAAAAAAAAAAGTACATATAAGGAGCAATTTTTTTTTTTACTCCTAGGTAACTCTATTTTGAATCCGATAAAACTTATAAGTTTTATTTCTCATCAAATTGGTATATAAATGCATTTACAAGTATGGCCAATTTAAAAATAAATACATGTTCTAATTTGATTGAAAACAAGTATGGTCAATTGTCAGCCCCAAAAAAAAGTATCGCCAGGTGTATAAGTTAAATATTATATATAAGCTTTTTCCTTTTCCATTTCAATCTCATGGAATAACTATTGTTGTCATTGAACCAAAATTTCTATTCTCGGTCAAACTTTGAATTTATTATTATATGAAATTTAATTTATTAATTTTAATTTTTATTCGTGAAAATAAATTAAGTTGATCATATATATGTATTACATAAATTAGAAGGAAGAATGGGATATATTTCTTGTGGACATTTTAACGCAACAAAAAATTTCTTTCTATAAAACGTGCCCCACAATATTTTTTTTTGGGGGACTATATTTTATACATTATCTAAAAATTGTGGCATTGTGCCAAATACCAATGTCATCACAAATTAATTCAAATTTTGAAAGAAAGGAAAAAAAAAAAAACTTACCAATATCTATTGTCACACATTGCACAAGGATTCCTGTTACCCTGTGTCATCATTTCTTTGTGGAATAGCATTAATTATATTATTCCAATTTTGTTTGATATATGTAAAACAGGGACATCTCCTCTTCTCTGTGTCGTTCTCAATTATGATGTCACGTAATAGAATCTCAAAGGTTACTCCCTTTAAAGGTCTTCGGTAAGGGGATCCTATATCCCCGTACTTATTCATCATTGTGAGTAATGTTCTATCTAGGATGATTGAGAGTCTAGAAAATCAGAACTTAATCAAAGGGATAAAGATTGCACAAAGTGGACCGGCCTTAACCCATAGTTTTTTTGCTGATGACTCTGTATTATTCTTACAAGCGGATGTGGTGGCATGCAAAAACCTAAAAAAGACTTTGGATGACTATTGTGTAGCTTCAAGGCAGATGATTAATATATATAAATCTTGCTTTTTTTTCTCAAAGAATATTGCTGACCTTATTAAAGAGGAAATTGGCCATGTCTTCCAGGTTCATGCTTCGGATCTACCAGGGAATTATTTGGGTCTCCCCATCACGTGGGGATCTTCAAAGAAACAGGTGCTAAATTTCGTTATCGACAGAATAAAAAAAAAGGCACAAGGATGGCAGCAAAAATTCCTGTCTGAAGCAGGTCGCGAGGTATTGATAAATGTTGTTGCTAACTCTATTCCGGTTTACCCTATGACATGTTTCCTATTTCCTAAAGGAGTGCTGAAAAGAATTGATCAAATAATCTTTAAATTCTGGTGGAAGAGTTCTGAAGAAGAAAAAAAGATACATTGGGTAGCTAGGGATAAATTGAAGTTAAATAAAGTAGAAGGGGGCCTGGGTTTTAAAGACTTTGAAGCTTTCAATCTAACTTTGCTTGCTAAATTGGGTTGGCGCATGTTACAGGATCCTAATCATCTATGGGCCAAGATACTGAAGGCTAGGTATTTTCCAAACTGCAGCTTTCTAGAGGCTAAGAAGGGTAGTAGACCTTCCTAGATATGGTCAAGCATTCTCGAAGGGAGGAAAGTACTAGACGGCAATATTCTGGCAAGCATCGGCAATGGTAGGAAAACAAGAGTGTGGAATGATCCCTAGCTGGCTGATTTACCTGGTAAGAAGCTCCTATCTCTTTGTCCTCATGATTCCTTTATGGACTTAACGGTTGCTAATCTTAGACATGGTAATGTATGGAACCTAATTTCAATTGAAGGATGGATTGAAGACTTTGAGAAAAGAGCAATTTTACATACTAGAATGGCTGTGAGTGGTAGAGAGGATAAATGGATATGGATAGGAGGCAAAAAAAGTATGTATGTGGTGAAAGAGGGGTATAGAATTGCCAAAGAAATGCTTAAAAGGAGTCAAGTGGTGCAGCCAAGCTCTTCCTCTAATAATCTAATCATAACCTGGAAGAATGTGTGGAATCTTAAAGTGCCTCGTAAAGTTAAATTGTTTATTTGGAGGGTCCTTTCTAACGCTCTTCCATCTTTTGTAAATCTTGCCAATCGAAAGGTATGTGTTGCAGAGGTGTGCCATATCTGTATGAACAAACCTGAAACTCTGAAGCATTTGTTCTGTTTTTGTCCATGGGCTAGTAGAACTTGGTTTGGCGGTGTGTTTTCTTTTAATTTTAGGAATGAGACATCTTTTGATCTAGGACAGTGGCTGTCATGTTGTTTTGTAGATCTAAATTTTACTAAATGGCAGAAAGCCTTAGTGGCGATGATGTTGTGGCAAATATGGAAAGGGAGGAACTGTTTCATTTATGAAAAACTTGAGCTTGATCCAATTTTTACATTTTTGCAGGCTGGTATTCTGTTAAATGAATTCTGGGATGCTAGAGGATGGCTACAAACTGTCCAGACTCATCAAGTTAATCAACACCCAATCACAAGGCTGGAAAATAGTTGGAGGAAACCTGATGGTAATGTACTGAAAATTAATGTTGACTGTGCTTTTGATAGTGAGACTGCGAAGGGGGCTGTAGCTTTTGTAATCCGGGATTCAAATGGTTGGGTAGTGGATGGACGGTCCAAATTGCTGTATACAGATTTTGTTTTTTTGGGAGAATGTGAGGCATTGTTGTTTGCTGTGTCTTATGCTATAGATAATGGCCTTGAAGATGTTCTTTTTGAGTCCGTTAATCAAACTTTGATTATGTGTTTGAACAATGGACACTTATCACCTATGTGGAAAGGTGAGATTATTATTGAGAATATCCTTACTTTAAGGAACTATGGACGGAACCATTGCTTTGGATGGATTCCTAGGGAAGCGAATTTAGCAGCGGACTGGGTTGCTAAAGATTCATTGAGGGGGACATGCCCTTCGAATTGGCTGTCAAGTCCTCCTCCTTCTCTTTCTCATATTTTGTTGAATGATTTGATGTATGTTTCTTTTGACCCAGGTTAAAGGGTGTTTTGTATAATATATGGTGGATGAACTGTATTGTAATTTATTATTAGTAATATAATGATGATATTCTGTTGGCAAAAAAAAATGTAAAACAGGGACATCTCATTTCCATTAATTAATAATGGGAAATTTACATTTAGATCTTAGCCAACAAAATATACGATAAAATGGTCTTATGAAATCATGTAATTGTAAAAAAGTCCTGTGAGACTTTTTTGTAATTAATTCATTAATAAAATAATATTTTTCTCTCCCCCCTTTAACTGACGCGACTGACGCATCTAATACATCACACACTCTCTCTCTCTAAAGGTAGGTATAGTTATCAATTGAATTTTATAAATAGGAACGAAGGGAGTATGTATACCCATATTCTCTTTTGGCGAAAAAAGGAGGAGGAGGAGGAAGTTCGTGTTACTATACAATAACTATTTTTATTCAAATATATTTTAAAATATAAAAAATATTTAAAACTCACATGCTATATAACAATACTGACATATTCTTGAATAAAACTAAAAAAATAACAGTTCAGTGTTTACGTTTGTAGAAGCATATTTCTTATTAAAAAAAATAAGTGTGTATTGATATTAGCCTATTTTAAGTGATTTTAAATTATAGAAGAAAATGTGTAAAAAGAATTTTGTCTTGTAAAATAGATAAGGGGAAAAAAACTTTCCACTTTATAAAAACAAAAAAGCAGAGAAAGAAAAAAAACTTTCCAACCCAAAATATATAGAACTCATCACTAATCTTTATTGCGACTTACAAATTGCAAGAACTTGTAGTGTGTGTGTGAAATCATATATATATGTTGACCTAGTCACCACTTTCTTCTATGGTGAAACTTCCTTATTATATTCATACCAATTTCAACCCAACCCAAACTTGCTTGGGGAGCAAGAGATATACACATGGAGTTTGAAGTTATCTAAAAGTTTAAGTATTATTACTATTAAATGACAAAAATAATGAGAATAGAAGGGGTGAGATAGTTCCTCACACAAAAAAAGTTAGTAAAGTCCTCACCACCTCATAGTCAAGTGGTTGGCTGAATACCATAGGAGTAGTGTCCAACTTTACCATACTAGATCCCAGTGATTCACCAATTCATTCAAAAATAATAAAAACAAGAAAGTGTATTTCACACAAGCGTGTAATAAAAGTTAGGTCGAGTGGAAGAAACTTAATCAAAACGATAAATAAGAGAGCATTATGAATACGCAACAAAAATGAGGAGGGAAGTTATCAAGTGAGAAAAAAAACATATAACAATAATATAAAGACAAGACATTATTATATAGTATGTAACAAAAATAATTAGAACAAATGAAAGAAAGAAAAGAAATACAAAAGACTATGTAATAAAAATTTGGTCAAATGAAAAAACACAAGAAAGCTCTAAATCAAGAGAATATTTATTATATAACACAAGATATAATCAAATGAGTTGTTATTACTTAAGTACAGGGCCTCAAATATTAACTTATTATATGACGAATTCAATATAAGATATGTATATTTGAGGAGCTTTACTCTATGTGGGTCTGATGATGCTTTGATTTAACTTGATATCATCATATATTATATGTAATATAAATGTATATGTAAACAAATAGGTTAATTAAGTAAAAGAAATAAAAAAAGAGATTGGGTTTTATAAGAATTTTAAGTTCAAATGTTACAATAAGATATGTATATTTGAGAAGCTTTATTCTAAGTACGATTTCCTTGAAAAATTTGAACCTTGTTCATACATAGAAGTTGAGAGCGAAAGAAGAATTTGTGATCATCCGGTCCATGTGTGACTTTAACTGATTATATCCTTTCAAATGTATCCTTATATTTTGGGTTTAGGAGTTAGGACGCTTTGGGAATAAATTTTCAAAGTCAGAAAAGTTATAATCATTATTCTCATAAAGGGGGGGAGGGGGGGGGGGGAAGAATGGGTACATGAACTTCTGTAGCTCTAATAATCTCACATAAAATAAAAGGATGATTTATTTTTGGAAAAAGAAAATGAGTAGTAATACATTTTTATATAAAACATATTTTAATTTTGGGTTAAGGTGTAAATTCATCCTGAAAGTATTTGTGTAGAAGCATATTTGTCTTAAAAGTTTTTTTTTTTTTGCTTAATTCCGTCTTGGAAGTTTTAAAAGTAGGCAAATTTGCTCGTGTCGTTAGTTGATCATTAATTGACCAAATATGTTGAGCTAACGATCCACAGGTCATCCACAGTATTTTTGCTAGTGTGAAAATTTATCCCAAAAATTTTGAATCTAACTTTTAAAAAAGGTGAATTTTAAATTTGATCAAGACTAATTTTCACCCTAGTAAAAATAAACTAGATGACATGTGAACTATCAGTTCAACATATTTAGCCAACTAATGATAAAAAATAAAAGATTTAAAACTTTCAAGACAAATTGTTACTTTAACAAAAATAAAGTATATGACCTTTGGATCGACAGCTCAATATATTGGGTTAACTAACGGTAAAAGTAAATTTACTTACATTTAAAATTTCCAAGGCGGAATTGAGACAAAAAAAAAATTAAGGCAAATATGCTCCTACATAAATACTTTCAAAATGAATTTGCACTTTAACCCTTTAATTTAAAATTATTTCAAAAGATCTAAGCAGCTTCCTTCATACAAGGCACATAACAGATTATTTAATAATGAAAATTTGTATTTATATTTTTACCTGAATTTTTTAACATTTAAACTTTGCTAAACTGTGGGGAAATATTTTTTTAAAAAAAAAAAATAAGGCGGCTGTCAATATAAAAGTGTCATTGTTGTAGAGGCAAAAAAAGAAAAAGAAAAAGCTCATTGTTATTTTAACTTATATGCTAGATTATAGTAATTATGTTGACCAATAACGTGGTTCCACCTGGAAAGTTTTATGCCGATTCATCATAATTAAGGCTATAAATCTATAATACCTGTTTGATGTAAATTAATTTAGTCATAGTTGCCTAAAAAGACACATAGATTATAAGGATAAAGTAAAATCTATACACTGCATAATTTTTTCTTTTCAATTTTGTCCTCTATTTAATGCTGTGTATGCAATTTTAAATTTTTAACTATTTCCATTTAATATCATACGTACATCTAACAGAGATATTATTGGATACTTATATTATCTAAATCTGGAACGTAACAGGGCATATATTTTAAGGATAAAATTAAAATAAAAATAAAACATTGATTCGGTCCAAAATGGAAAAGTGATAGCATTAATTTGCAACTAGTGAAGCCAGCCTTCAACTTCAAGTGTGTTTAACGTTTATAATGTAAAGAGGAAGACCAGACTCGGTCATTAAATCAACACTAAACTATTCTCACAACTCAGTATAATTATAGTGAGTTTAATGTTTTTAATCAATGAGGTTGACCCAGCCCTGAATTATTGAATATACTAGAAGCTGATTAATTACAACTCGAATTGACGAAACTAATTAACGGTTCATAAGTTATTGGTCCGCCATTTATACAGTAATTATTTCATGTGTCTTCAAGTGGAGATCTATCAAATTTTGTAATGGTTTAATTAGTGATGACTTCTTGATCACAAAAAAAAAAATAAATAAATAGTGATGACTTATATTAGTGCTCCCTCCTTAGTCCTTCCTTAATTTATAATTTCACCGAACCACATGGTTAGCTTTTTAAGAAAATTGGAAAATGTCTTTCTAAAAATGGAAAAATAAGTGAAAAGTCCTCATTAGAAAATTTTATTATTAGGGTACGAAGGCCTGAATCGCTTATATTTTATGAAATTTTGTAGAATACTAATCGAATTTTTCTGTATATAAAAATATATCTTTTTAATAAATAAAATTTGAACACAAGAACTTTTCATCCATTTCCTATTCTATAATTACTGTTTGGGCTCTATTTTCTTAGATTACTCCGAGCCAAGTCAAATAGGGATGTTTTTAATCACACATATTGTTGCCAAAAATGAAAAATATTGCCATGTGTGGTGCCAGAGACTTGTACGATCTTAAATTCTAACTTTACTTCCTATCAAATGATTAACGGTCCCTAATTATTGGGTTCGATCTAACTCAAAAATGAGACATCATAATTTTTTAAAAAAGTGTCATAATGTTATATGAATAACGTTGGAAATAGTAGGATCATATAATCAATAGGGCAAGGATTGAAAAAATAAAATAAACAAAAATATCTGAAAGACAGGTGGCGTGATGAAACTGTTTAATCCTCATGCTTTATCATTTTTCTTCGACTTTCCCCTTTTACTTTCTTTTCTTTTTTTTTTGGAACACACATCAATTCTCCATAATTAAATCGTCATGCATGAAGCAATAGTGAGGTCACGGAGTTGTCATTTCTCATTGAGAATTTTCTGAAAAAGGACATCAATTTCTCAAACGCCGTCATTTGCTTTATCATTTTTTTTCACAACGATTGACCCAAACTACAGTGCATGGTACAAACTAATGAATTGTTGAAATAAAATATTTTAAAGTTTTCAACGGTTAGATGCAAAAATAAATTTGTCTCAAAAGTCTATATATTATATAATTCATCTTTTTTAAAAGTTTTGGAACAAATTTTCATTTTAATAAAAATAAAGTGAATGATCTGTGGACTGCTAACTCAACATATTTGATCAACTAACGATAGAGACAAAATTGCACTTTTAGGGCAAAATTGCTCCTAAGACAATACTTCTAAAGTAAAATTGCCACTTTTACCCTTACTTTTGGCCTGTTTAGGGAGTATATGAAAATCTTTGCTCCTAAAAAAATTTTAGGACGCATTTGGATGAAAGAAAAGGAAATCTGCATT
>JBAGKO010171394.1:0-18106 GCA_037177275.1 Acacia concinna | reverse complement strand
ATGTGCTTGAACTTGATGATAGTGAAGGAGATGAACGTGATGATGGTCATGTTTAGTATCTAGCTCTTTAGGTTTTTGTGTGTGTTATTTTTACTTATTTATTATATTGAGACAATTTGTGTTAAATTAGAAATTTAAGTGTTGTAAAATACTATTTTATGTCTTCAAAAAAATTGTTGAAAAAATATGTAAAATGCTTCCGGCCGTAAGGGCCGGCCCTAGCCCTAATGTTGTAGGGCCGGGCTTTGAAAAATATGGATTTTTTTGAAGTCGGGCCCTACAGGGCCGGCCCTGTTAAGGCCCTAGCCCTTAAAGGGCTGGCCCTGATTCCCGGCGCTAATTGTACCATATCCAATTCTTGTGGATAATTGATAATCTATCTTCTTGCCCATGCTCAACTAGCCAAGTTGACAAGGGAACCTTCATCTATTTACCACCCCCATTTTTATTTATATAAATGTTTATTATTTATGATCATAATTGAATAATTGAAGATGATTTCTAATGATTGATATCACATTACTTTTGTTATATAATGAACTAGCTTTGTAAGAGATGGTTTAATTGGATAGTCATATATTCGAGTATGAGTAGGGGCGATACTGCCTCACCTCTTTAGTCAAGTTCGAGGCCATGTGGTAGGGATGGCCTTGGCCTTACTATTTTAGTACTTTCTTTGGCCTTTAATATAATATTTAGTTGATTTTTTTTTGGAGAGATTAAAAAATTTTATTTAGTTAATTAGTCAGAAAATATGCTGTGTTTCACTTGATTATAAATTTAGTTCACAAGGTAGAAAAATTAATTTGATATACAAAAAATAAATATCAATACTTTAAAATAATTTATTTAGCTTTAATTTTTTCAAAAAAATCAATTGTGTCTTATATTAAGAATTCAAGGTAGTAGTTTCCTAATTTTCACTCTTAATGCCAATTTTGATAGTTAATTGTATTTTTCTACATTTGTCGATTAAAATCTCAGGTCTCTAGTTCGGTTGGTGAGTCATACAAGGGAAGCGCGGTTTGGAATTCCACTAAATCATTTCCCAGATGGTATTCTTCAACATATTTTCTCTTTCCTTGAACTTAAAGATATTGCCCGACTTCAGGTCGTGTCCAAAAGGTTCCAAACCCAATGCATGTCCGTCCCCTCATTCTCTTTCTCTCATCTTGAACATTCACCCAATTGCTCATATGCCTACATGTCTTCAACTTCATGAAATCCCTTCCTCAACTACGTCCTCATGATTTGAAAATTGACATGATTTCTTTCTCATCCTCATGCCTTGAAAACAAACATAGTGAGATTCACATGAAGTGGTTATGGAGATTGTTTCAAACTTTTCATGTGGATGAACTCTTTCTTGATTGTGTAATACCCTCAATCTTTGAAATTTTCCCCAAATTTCAGTCCTTGAAAGTTCTTAAGTTACAAATGAGTGTACGTGTCTCAAAGAAGCTTTTTGAGCTGAAGCTTGCTTCTCTTGAGATACTTCATTTGATGTGGTTTGAGACTAAAGATACAATTGGTGAGTGGGTTTCTCAGAGTTCCCATCTTTAAAAAGTTTAAGCCTCTTTCGTGTTAATCTGGCAAGTGCCTCATCAAGACAATCAGACCTTGTATTACGAAGCTTATGTTTGGAGGATTTAACCATCGATCATTGTTGTGGCTTCAAAATTGTGAGGATTTTTACCCACAACCTACGAGCCTTAAGCTACGTTAATTGCACTGGTATTATTTGTGATTATTGTGAGCATGGGTTATTCGAGGATAATGAGATTCTTTTTGAGGTTTCTGCCCCAAATCTACAAAACTTTACGTGGGGAGGCCCACCTACAAGGCTTTGTTATGATAAAATGACATTCATGAATTTGCATGTTGCCACCATC
Organism: Acacia concinna; assembly: GCA_037177275.1. Taxonomy (NCBI): domain Eukaryota; kingdom Viridiplantae; phylum Streptophyta; class Magnoliopsida; order Fabales; family Fabaceae; genus Acacia; species Acacia concinna. The sequence continues at coordinate 16,214 of JBAGKO010171394.1, read as the reverse complement.
AAGGACACGATGTCCACTAATTTGGATCAGTTCAAACAACTATTTGAAGCTATACCGAAGGTTGAAATGCTAAGCTTAGACACGATCGTGCTTAGGGTTAGTGTTTGAGCTCCATATAATAGTTTGCATTGAAATTTATATTATTTTCCATTGTATATCATAGTTTACACGTCTCTTCTTGTTTCGCCTTGCAGAGATCATATGGAACACCACTCATTTCATTTGGTGACCTTCGCCATCTTGAAATAAAAGTTGCATGGGGCTTTACAGATGGTGGTGATGTTTTTCTAACTGATTTCTTGGAACGAATATCAAATTTAGAAACTGTTGCCTTTACCAATTACCTTGATGATGAGGTACACATGGTCATTTTCCCTTTTCATGTTAGTATCTGCATTATTAGATTTGTTTTTAAAGTTGCACTACCAAGTGGATTTTACATTAAGGGTTATAGGTATGTAAAAAAGAGTTTACTTTGTTGTTTAAAAGTATTTTATTTTGAACTTGAAAGTTGATGAGATTATTATTTTTGTTCTTGAAATTACTCTCTTAGCATTTAAAATTTAATTCCAAACTCAACTACATTCTACATTGATTCCAATTTATCTATTGTAAACTCAGATTGGATCTTACATTAAGGATCATAGGTAGTTAAAAAATACTTTGTTTTTTTTGAACTTGAAAGTTATTACACTAGTGTTTAGTTTTTGAAATATTTTTCTCTTCGTATCCAAAGTTTAATCCCTAACTCAAAAATATATTGATTTCAATTTATCTATTCATGCTTGTGTTGATTTGGCCCTCTTTATAAAAGATATTTTTGTTATGACTTTTTATGTGATTTATTTGGTAGGAACCTGATCAATTTGACTTTAAGTATGCATTATGGCTGTGGAAAAGAACTGAGTGGAAGAAAATAAAAGGATTGAAGAAAGTGAAGTTTACAATAAGAAGCATGTACCACTCGATGGCTTTTCTAATAGCGACGTTGAAGAAATCGTGCGTGGACATGGAAGAGATGGCCCTTATTTTCCCTTCCTTTTATCATAAGTCTATGAAGCATTATTTAAGTTGCTTTGAGAGTGCTTCTTCTGGACTTTCAATTAATTTAATTCCTCTTAATTGAAAGAGAAAGAGATGCTAAGAAGATATCGGGTACCGTCTGCTGAAGGAGACATTACCAAAGGTTCTTTTGGAGCTTCATTCATTAACGTCCGACTCAATGAAATATGAATGCTTTAAAGGCCTTTAAGCTTTTGAGTTGTTTCTTAAGAGGCTGAAAATCTTACGGTAGTGCTCATGGTTTATCATTTTCCAGTCTTAGTTTAATGGTATGTGCTCAAATAGACGAAGGATTTTCACATACATGTAACTCTTAATATCTTTCAAGACCTTGTAGTTTTTCTATCATGATGCTGCAATAGCTGGCTAATATTTTAATAATGCAAACTCTGTTTGACCTACCAAATGATCTAAACATATTGTAAGTTACTTTGTTCCTTCTCATCCAAAATTTTTTAATATCCAATGCATTTGAGCTAAGGTTAATTGAAGTGAATTCTTAGACGGAAGGCAATATACTCCTATTTATGCATTGAGTAAAATTGGCCACTTTGATAAAACTTTCTTTGGCAAACCTTTGAAACCTGCTCTGTGCTTTGTTCTACCAGTCGATTTAGTACTAAATGCAGATATCCTTTCAAGCCATGATTCATTTGTGAGCACCTAATCGAGTTCCTCAGTGCTGATGTTTTTGCCGTTATTTTTAATTAATTTTGATTATAAGTTAAATAAATACATCGGCATGTCATTTCAACTTTTTTTTAGTTGAGGTGTAAATTTGTTTCAGAAATTTATGTACCATTGATTTTATTGTTTAAAAGTTAGATTTAAAGCTTCTAAAGTAAATTTGCATTTGAACAAAAATATAAGGCATGATATGCAAATTGTCAACTCAAACATACTTGATTAAAGGACTATAATATCCCTTTCAAGAAATAAAAAAGAAAAAAATTAAGATTTTAATTCTCCAACTCTTAACTCACTTGTAAATTTGGTTTTTTTAACTATCACCTAGTGTGACTCAATCATTGAACTTTTAATGCGGTCATGATTTTTTTTTTCACCTAAAACTTGCTTATGATTAAGTCTTTTATCTTGAGAAATTCTTAATTGAATTAAGTTTGCCATATTATTTATTTGGCCAATCATAATCAAACACCTCGAGATTTTTTAATCTGATTTGGAAAATGATCAAGGGATTTGACTTTATATGTTTTTCTTTTTTTATTTTGAAACCTCCAACTAATATGTTAAATATGTGAAAAATCAGATATTTAAAAAGATTTTGAGGTGTTTAATTGTCATTGGTCAAACAAACCACAAGTTATGTGTCAAACAAAGTTAACCTAAATAAGCATCAATAACTTCGTTCCTTCGATGTAGATGTGAAGGTGTGGGTTAGTGCGAAGAGGGAGTCTGTGACTGTGTCTTGACCCCCTAAACGACCATCGTCACCACTATTAATATCACCTCAACCGTTACCTCCAGCGGAATGGAGAAGACGAAGAGGATTAAAATTTGTCATTATCTTCATCTCAAAGAGATGACCCAGCTCTTCAATTCCATCTTCAATATTACACATACACACCTAGATTTCGTAGCTGTAACATTGTCCTCTCTAGTCCTTGATTTGTTTTGTTTAAATTTTATGAAAACAATTTAGGTGGAGCTGAGTTGTAAACCAATTTCGCCATGTGGGTGACTTATAATTATAATTAATTGAAGGATAGTCCTCCCTCTAGTCTTAATTATAAGGCCTGTTCACTTTTTTAAAGAATCGTAAGAAAATTTTAAGAAAACTAATTATATTTAAAACATTAAAATTTAGCGTTTTTCTTTATATTATGTTGTTTGACTTATGAACTAATATATAATGTAATAAAACACAACAAATGATATAATTAAGTAATGTAATTAGTTTTTTTAAGATTTTTCTAAGATTCTTCAAAAAAATCATATAAAAGGCTTAAGTATACTTTTAGCATTTTAAATTTAGTCAAGATTCTCTTTTAGTTCTTTAACTTTAGAAAATGTGTTTTTAATCATTTTAAATTAACGCCGTCAACTTCCCTAATGGAAAATGCAAACACAACAAATTTAAAATGATGACATGTCAACATCTTAATTTTTCAATATAATTACTTTTATATTTTGATAAAAAAATATAATTACTTATATATTTGAAAATTAAAATCAATTTCTCAAAATAAAAAAGGGAAATGCTACATGTCTATTCCCCGTCCATCCTAACCATTTCCTCAATTGACCGTCTCTGCTCATCCTCACCTCATCCTTCCATTTCTCCTTCACCTTACAGGAGGTAGTGGCGCCAACTACTGCAGTGACTACCGCAAGATCTGAAACACCTTCAATTAAAGAGGCATCAACGCTGGAAACATCAATGAAATGTAATTTCTAAAAGCAATCATTGGGTTTGATGCTTTCTCTTCGAACTCCAACTCCATGGTAGAAGACTCTGGCGTTAAAGACCAAACAAGCAAGTTGAATATATGACTAGAGAGACCACCTCAGCAAAGCCATTTTATCTAAAAAATTTACCCAGCAACGTGGCATAGATCGATTAGTATTGTATCCATTAACCACAAAACCTTGTAGCAAATCAATTACCAATTTGACCAATGAAATTTTCCCTCCTTTTATTAGTTGGCACCAGGGATTGTGATTTGCACCATTTATATCAATTTAATTTATTTAATATAAGAACTTCAATTTTATACATAACTTACCTTCAGCTTTTACCAAATATATAAGGGAAAATTTTATAAAACTCCCATTTGAATTTTAAAAACGCAAATAAGTCTATTGGATTTAGGAAATGATAGATTCGTAGCTGATACCAATTTGAGTTTTTTAGAATTCAGATAAAAGATGTGAATGTTGTTATTTCTGTACAATTTTAGTTATTTCACTTACAAATTATGTCAAAATATATCAACGTTGAGTTTTATTATTTCCGTAATGATTCTAGTTATTTCTTTTACGAATTATGTTAAAACACACCAGCATTGAATTTTTTCATTTTCGTTACGAGTTTTTTTATTTACATTATTAGTATTGTTATTTTCAAATTCTAAAAAACTCATTTTAGTGCCAAGTAGGAATATGTTATTTCTTAAATTCAACAAACTTTTTTGAGTTTTTGAATTTCAAATGATATTTTTTTTTTGGGAATTTTCCCAATATATAATAAGCCTATTAAACAATTTCTTGCGGGAAATCAACATCAAGACATAACTGTCAAACCAAATGCTATTAAAACCGAAGGAATTAGAGAGAACCTGTGAGAGAAGATAAAGACAAAACTAATCCATACCGAAGTATCCATTATTTGTATGTCTGAGACCAAGCTACAATGTCAAAGGAAGCATGACCAATAGTAACATATCCGCCATTTTATTGTCTCAATTGACCTTCTGCAAAAATGAAGAGTAGCCTATTTTGTCCATTTTTAATATTATGAGTAGGGGTGGGCTCAGGACAGGATGGGACCATTCCTGATCCCGATTCCAAAAAGGGTTTTGGACTGATTTTCAGCTCTAATTTTGATCCCAATCTTGAATATTTTCCGTCCCAATTGGGATTGGATCGAGATTTCTCAAATTTTTTTTGCTGATTGAAGTTTGCCCATTTTTGAAAACAAATAGGCTTAATTTCCAGCACCAATATGTTTGCTTCAAAATCTAAAACATATATATAATTAATCCAGTACAAAATTAGTCTAATAGAAGTGCATATAACTCCGAATACATAAATTTAAAATGATTTTAAGTTACCAAAATTTGAAAATCATCCAAAAATAAATATATTTTTGGGACTGTGATGAGAGACTAGAGAGTATGAATTGTGAGTGTGAACTAAGAAAGTAATATGAGTAATGTGTTTGCAAATTATTCAATGTTTAATATTAAATAATGTAAAAAAATTAAAAACATGTATATATTTTCGGGATTAGGAAATCCCATTCCCGATCCCAAACATTATTTTTCCTGATCTTGAATTTTCATCTTTTAGGACTGGAAATATTTGCACACCCCTAATTATGAGTTTCCAAAGAAATTTCTTGAAATGAGACATTGACAAAACAAGAGATCCAAATCAACATTCTTATGTAAAAGGAAAATAGCAAAATAAAACCATAAAAAATTAGAATAAAGTTCAGGGGTCTTATTTGAGTGCCAAAATAATTTATGCATATTGCAAAGAAAATTAATAATCCGAGTCGTGTCTAATTACACTGTCTTTAAAAGCTATTATGCAACTACCGGCTAAAGAAGATGCGGCACTCCCCATAATAAAATGGATCATTCCTGTAAGAATAGGTGAACAAAATGAAGGAATGTAACACAACTCAACAGACAGAAAATTAGAAGAGAAAATAAGTGCTCAAAAAGAACGAAAATATCTTTGACTAAAGCACCTTATATAACCTCATATATTTCCAAATGTTGGGTAGACTATTTGGTTCCATAAATTGTAGGTTTTGAAATTTGGAAGGCATAAAGCATTCAATTGTATTCAATTTCATACATTGGGGATTTGAAGACGCTTAAATGCCATAAAGCATAATCTTGAAAGCACTTTAAAATGATTTAAGAAATAAGTTAATGTAATGAAAACACCCCAATGCTAATAAATCAATTATATATCTAGAAAAGCCGTGCTACCTACTCCACAACCCGATTAACATCAAAACGGGTAGTCTAGTCATACCTTTATCACTTAATTATAATTAATTTTCCCTTATTCAAACATGTTATTGTGATTTGTAGTTGATTATTGTTTGTAATTATCTTCAAATTGAAAAAATATTAATGCTCATTTATAATAATTATTAACTAATAAGTGATGCTTTTAAAGTTTTGAATAAACATACTTTTATCAACGTAATTAAATTTGATAGGATTTAACACCCTTTAACACCTTTTATGATTATGGTAATAAAGGTATTAATACACATATACAATTATTCGAAATAATGACTAAAACATTTCAAATAAATATACATTTATCATCATTATTAGGAAGTTATTACAAACAACGTATTATGGTTTGTAATTAACTTAAATTTGAAAAAAAACACATTAATGCAAATTTATAATAATTTCTAAATAATAATTGATAATTAGTGCTTTTATCGCAATGTGATTCACTATAGTCATAAAAAATTATTTTCAAAAATATACCATTAATAGATTTTACATCTTTATGCAATACATGGAGGTTAACACTAGTTAATAGAAAACCAGAACGTCCAAATTTCAAAAATTAAATACTAGCAATTATTGGTTTGAATATTGCCATTTCATGAAATATTCCAACATTCTATTTTATAGAAATATATTTATATTTATGCACAATCATATGATAATAGGTGCTTAGTCTCTATTAAGTCGTGCAAAGAGAAAATTGTAGAATTTCCGTATGACCTATTATCATACATGTGAGCCGATTCATCCCCTCAATCCATTTGCTAGTCCAAATTCAAAAGTTATAATATCACTTGGACTTTCTCACTTTCAAATAATATGGGACATATTTCATTTCACACACCCACGTTTATGCTATAATTCCAACAACTTCTGCTGAATCTTGATGACCCTCACCTGGAATAATTGTATACAGCTTTCAAAATTATTACGCTTTTATCTTGGGTTCTTAGATTACATGCTAATTAAGCAGCATGGAGAAATAAAAAATGACCCAGTGGCGTGTGAATTTATTTGCAAGTGCTAGTTCATTTTTTGATATCGAACCTTTGAACGGGCACTCATATCAAAACTAACATATTGGGTCATTGTTGGTATCAATTGTGTAACTTCGAGGACTACACAAATACATAAAAAAATAATTATAACTTGTCTGTTTGACCATAGTGGTTAGTGAACACGACAGAGTTTTTAAGCAGCAATTGGTAGTGGTGGATGTCTTATTGTATTTGGAGTGCCCGAATTTTTTGCCCAGCACCAAAAAAAAAAAAAAAAGCAGCTGTTATCCATCACATTGATGGCTATTATAATATATTCTCGGATATTCTCTTTATTGAAGGGCTTCAACGCTCTATAAATTTTTGAGTATGGAGATTAGGTACAACCTCACGTTTTCAACTGAGATTTTTAAGGAGAACAAAAAAATTGCTTTTCCTTCTTCTCCCCAATAGATATCCGGAAAAATGGTTAATCTTCTTTTGCAATATCCCCGCCAAACTAATTCCTTCCCAATGCTGATGCTCATAATTTTATTTTTAACACCATTCGTGTTGAGTATATATATATCAAATATTTCAACGGAGAGCCTTGTCAATTTAAATTGGGTAATGTTAGAGACCGTTCAAATATTTTAAGGGAGGGTAATATTGTCCTGTTTTTTAAACTTTTGGGAGTATATTTGCCTTCTAAAAAACTTTCATGACATTTAAGCCCTTTAATCCTAGATAAAGTAAGTTTAAAAACATGTACTGGTGGTTTATTTTTAGGGAAAATTAAAATAAACGACCTAGAGAAATTAATATTTATTGTAAAGGACCATAAAAAATTGTAATTAATTAAAAGGACCAAATGTTTTAATATAAATTTCAAATAACTAAATTTCCCCTAATAAAACTTCTAATAATATTCATAATTTTAAAAAATAAAATAAAAACTAAAAATGTGGTATGATTATATGTTATTTTGCTTTTATTTTAATTTTTCACTAAATTCCATATTTATATAATAAATATATCATCAATAACTTGTGCAAATTATATTATCAACTTCCATATCAATTAAGCTCTTTTCTAATAAGAATTAATTATGCACATTTTATAAGAATAAAATCTAAAATCATTTCACATTTTTTAGGATAGTAGATTATTTATGATTTTTAATTTTGTTGACATAAAATAAATTTTTAACCCATATAAATTTTTCTAAAATAAAAATAAATCATATAAAATTTCTTGATTTATAAAAATTATAATTTTGAAAAAGATGAAGAACTGTTAATTTTTGAAGGTTGTATAATATAAAAATTGAGAACATTTTTGTTTAATATGTGAAATTTAGAATTGAAAAAATTCCAACAAAAGACAAGGAAAATTTTAATTTAGAGCAACGAAATCGGAAAATCGCAAATCAGTCTTTTTGTACTTTGTTTTGCATATTTATAAAAATGCTATTAAATTTTTAACAACACGAGTATCGTAATTTATAATAAGAGTATCTCTATTAACAACACCAGCGTAAAAAACTCACAACGTAAATACGTAGTACCTAAATACTTTTGGTATTGTTAATTTAGATACTCGTGTTGTAAGTTATGATACTTGTATTGTTAAAAATTTAGTGGCATTTTCATAATTACGCAAAAAAAGTACAAAAAGACTGATTTATGATTTCCCAATTTTGCTGTTTTGAATTGAGATTTCCTTATTTTCCTTTTTTTTTTGGGATTTTCCTTTTAGAATTTTATATTAGTTTTAAAAATAAAATGTGGCAGAAAATATAGGAGGGAATATATAAATTTTACTATGGGTATTTTAGTATTTTCAATTTTATATTTTTATATTTAGTTCTTCTAAATAATTATAACTTTTGTGATTCTTCTCCATAAATATCTTTTATTCTAGATCCTTTATTCTAATTTTTTTCTGATTTTTATTCGATTAAACACAGTGTCTGTGTCAATTGAAGAAAAGCAGAATTCTGGAATCTGGAGTGGTTGGGCGGGGAAGGCACAGCAGGTCAACTACCCCATCAACAGACAACTGCCACAATCACTTCTTAGCATTTCAGCGTAAGAACTAATGGATTTGATTCATGATTTGATGAATGTAACGCTTATACCATCAACTTTCTTAGCCCTGCTTCTGCTTGTGCCTCCCTTTTATGTGTTCAAGTTATTATTTTCACTCTTGAAACTATTCACACATCATGAATCCGTGGCCGGCAAAGTTGTCCTCATCACCGGAGCCTCTTCAGGAATTGGCGAGGTCTGTGTTCATATTTTCCCTTCATTTTCAATTAAACTCTTCAATCTCCCAAAAGTTTAATCTTTCTTCAAATATAGACATCCACTTTTGACTTTTGATTCGTAAAATAATCTTGAAATGAGAAGGAATTGGCCTACGAGTACGCGAGAAGAGGGGCTCGTTTGGCCCTTGTGGCCAGAAGAGAAGATCGTCTCCGCTCAGTGCTTGAGAAAACTCGTCAACTGGGTTCGCCGGATGCTATTATCATTCCTGCTGATGTTTCCAATATTCAAGACTCTCAGCATTTCATTGAGGAAACCGTCAACCATTTTGGCCAATGTAAGAACAATCATATTTATATATGAATATATAAGTGTTTAGATACGGTTTTGTTAATGAAGATAAGAACTTGTATTATTAATGAACATGTGCAACAGTGGATCATTTGGTGAACAATGCTGGGATCACTCAACTCAAATTGTTTGACGAATTCTCTAATAAGTTGTCTGATTTGGCTCCAATCATGGTACTCTATCACCTATTGCATTTCTTTTAAAATTAATCAATTCATGAACATTGTCATTATTAATGTTATGTTGGATTTGATGAATCTCGGCTTGCTTAGGACATAAACTTCTGGGGTTCAGTGTATGCTACACATTTTGCAGTTCCACACTTGAGAAAATGCAAAGGAAAGATTGTTGTGATTTCTTCAGCCGGAGCATGGTTACCCACTCCAAGGCTAAGCTTCTACAATGTAAGACTGACACTAAAATAGTTTTCATTTTTGGAATGCCATGGTTCATTTGAGGAGATTATGACAATGATAAGTTTCAGGCAAGCAAAGCTGCAATGGTAAGCTTCTTTGAGACATTGAGAGCTGAATTTGGCGCAGACATAAGGATAACTATAGTGACTCCTGGGGTGATTGAGTCAGAAATGACAGGGGATGAATTTTTCTCTCAGGTAGTTTATAGTTCTTATTTCATACTCCCTCCGGTTTTAATTATAAGGGTCTTTTAGATAATTCTAGGAAAATTCTAAAAAAGCTAATTATATTACTTAATTATTATCATATATTGTGTTTTATTACATTATATATTAGTTCATAAGTCACACAAAAATTTGAAGAAAAACGATAAATTTTAATATCTTAAAGTAATATATTTTTTTTTCTTAGGATTTTCTTGGGATTCTCTAAAAGGCCCTTATAATTAGGACCGAAAGAAGTATTAAAGATAAAAACTATAGTTCATAAATTGTTGCCTGCCCGAAAAAAAAAAAAAGACTGAATAAGTTTAGGATGAATCAGCTTATCATATTCTTCATTATTTCTGCAATATCAATGTTACCCTATTATGTTCATCATATATTTACGGAGTTTTCCTATATCATGTAACTCTTCACCCTAGCAAGCATATGGCTTTACAGTGTTATTAGAAACAGAGTACCTAATGGAAAGATAAACAGAGATAAATTTGAAGTAATAAAAAACATGAACATGATAACTAGCTTGATTTAGATCTTATAAAACGTAAATTTTGCTAAGCATGCGTCCCATTTATAATGTGCAAGAGGGCAAGGACATTTAATGTTTGTCATAATTGAGTATGCCTTGCCAACATGTTCCATTACACACTTCTCTGCTTCCAAGACTCGGTGTTAAGTAACCATATTGAATAACTTGAATTTCCAACCATTGCATTGGATAGATTCAATTGAAGAGTGTGCCAGTTGAATCCACTGAAAGATGTGCAAAGGCCATAGTAAACAGCACTTGCAGGGGTGATAGAAATTTGATTGAGCCATCATGGATGAGAATTGTTGTGTGGTTGAAGTGGTATTTTGCTGCTGCATTGGAGTGGTGTTTCCACTTTCTGTTTGTGAAGATCCATGCTTAGGCTGCAAAGAGACATCTGTCAAATAATTAAGTAGCCCAATGATACGACTCCATATCCTCTTCTGGTATGTTCCAGGAGAAAGACACGTGGCTTAGGAACATTTTAGAGTGTTTTAGGACAGTTATGTTATCCTACCAGTTTGGCATTTTCATGTAGCAGATATTGTGTCTAGTTGGTAGCAGTTATGATTCCTAAACTCTATAAATATGTGTCCTTACTAGAGTTCTCAAATACTGTCTCTAGTTAATTTCTTTCCTTGTCCTTCCTATTATTATTAGTTCTATCACACAAGCATCAATGGAAGGTGTGGTAAAGAAACCGTCCATTGTTTGTAACTTCAGAATTTAAATTTTATTTCTCATTTTTATTTTTAAATTTATAAGTAAAACCATCTATACTTGACTTGAGCACTTCATAACAAAAAAAAAAAAAAAAAAAAAAACTATGCTTGAACATTCCTTATGAAGTTGCCCCCTAATGACGATATACGAACAGCATGGAAGTACTACGGGAGTCGGAGAGGTGTGGATTTGTTTGGATTAGAGAAAAGAAAAATAACATGAGCACTACATTTACTAAACCACAATTTCACTATAATAACTGATAAAGTATCATATTTTCAAGTATCATTACTATTGGAATTTTTGGGGTGTACTTGGAGTGACATTGCTTAATGTCTCTATCAGTCTTCAATGAGTCTCTTATGCCAACATTTATCGGATTATATATATGGAAACAACAATGGATATACATCAAATACACCACTAAGACAGGAAGAAGAAGAGAATAGAGAGAGGGTCTCAAATCTTATGTATGGATATGTTGTTTATTACATGAACCATTTGTGTTATATTTATAGTATTTCACACACCCCATCATGCTCTTCTATTACTACAAAAAAGCATAATTTTTCCCACAAACATTTGTGACGGAACATTGACTTCATTGTAAATTTTGACAAATTCCATGGGATAAATTCTGACAGAACTTCCCATGGAATTTGTCAAAATTTGCGACTGAGTCAATGTTCTATAACAAATGTCCGTGGGAAAAATTATGCTTTTTTTGCAGTGATAGATTTCCCACGGAAATTTCCCATGGAACAAATCTGTGGGAAATTCCATGAGAAATAAAATATTTCCCACGAAAATTCCGTGAGAAAATTTGACAAAAGTATGCCTATCAAATTTCCCATGGAATTTTTGTGGGAAATATCCGTGGGAAAGATAAACCTATAAAAAAAAGTTGAAAAATTGGTACATCTATGCCAGTGAGGGTTCAAACACATGCCGTCAGTGTCACCAATTGTTATTACCTACTGAGCTAATGGGCTTACTTGGTCATTGTGTTAGAAAAAGAGTATTTGTACAATTGAAATTTTTTTTAATCATCTCTAAAGTTTTTAGAGTACCGCGTCCGGTGATCATTTGGCGCAAAGTTTTTTTTCCTACTTCCCTCTTCGTGCCAAGCTCTATGGTCATCTTCACCTTTGAGACACACACACTTCTCCCGTTGGCCGTCGTGCTTCGCCGTTCGCCATTCGCGTTCGATAGTCAAAGCTTCATTGTTTGACATTGGTCCTTCAAACACTCACCTTTTCCTGACAGTCAGAGCTTGACCCTTCTCCGTTCGCCCTTCGACTTTCATCCCTTAAATTGCGACAGCGGGCGACGACGACACTCACCCCTCACTCCTTAGCCTCATATCTCTTCATCTTACTTAGATCTCACCAGCGTCACTCTCTTCATCTTCATCTCCCATTCTCAATCAGTGCGGGAGTTGCTCACCTCTAGTCACTATGGGTTGGTTTTCTCTTCCTTCGCTTTAGCTCCCTTCTTTAATTATGTGATTATCTTTGAATTTGTGATGAATTTGAATTGTGGTTCTATCATTCTATGACTTTGATTCATTGTGGTTTTGTGATTTTTGTGACTGTGATTCAGTGATTTTCATTGTGGTTCTGTTTTTTGTGAGCTGCTCTCCTTAGTTGGAGGTCTTGTCAAGTGATTTCATCTAAAGATGCTAAATTTTGGGGATGGATTTTCATATTAATTGGCTCTATATTCTTTGTTGCCTACTTCTTTGCTGCTATTATTTCCAAGCTTATTCCACCTTTAAATATAGCATTATTAGCTATTGTGCAAAATGATGGGTAATCAATTATAATTTGCAGGTTCTTTTTATCTATTTATTTTTGTTATATTTTGATTTGTTGAAGGGAACTAATACATGAATAAATCATGCGGCCTTAACATTGAATTATGTTCCATAATGGACTTCCTATGTTCAATTTGATGTACTATTGATGGATTAGATCATATATACATTTTTCTGATTTATGATACTAGATGACATTGTTGACTGTCTTTGCTTCATTTTGATTACATGAAATAGCATGGTTAGCGTTTTACCCTTGCCATTGTAAGTATGTAGATGCAAGGGAGGGTTGCACTTCAGTTTATGGGTGATAATTTAGAAAATATTTTGATACGTTGTTTAGCACTTAGATCTTAGTAAGTTAGCTTTGAGGAAAGATGAAGCAAATGCTTCTAACTTCTTTTTAAATTTCTGGCAGTCTGCTAGGGGATAAAACTATATAGATGCATTTATTTTGTGTGCAATTATGTTTTGGAGGAAACCAAATTGCTAAAGTTTGTCAAAAGGGTTCTGTGATGATGTGCCTTCAAAGTTTGTGTGCAATTCTGTGTCGATTCTTTGTCTGTTTCTTCCCCAAAATTATCCCAGATGAAGAATAATTATTCCTAGGCCAACTGAAACAAGTCCAATCCCATGTGTAAAAATGACTGTCAACAATGTGTGATTGTCATTTTCTTCTCAATTTCAAGTTAGAAGGAGAAGCTGGGTGACAGAATCACAACCCTTCATCAGCTAGTTTCTTTATTTGGGAAGCTAATTCCCTAGCTTAATTTTGACCACCAAATTAAATTAAATTCCACATTATCTAATTAAATACTCTCTAGTACATACCTTTAAGAGTAATGATAAATCTCTGAGAGTGCAGGATGAAACCCACAAGTATAAAAATCATATAACTTTTTATGGTTACAAGTGAAAAATGTAAACTTATTTGAACACAATAATTACCATAATGGGCATGAGTGCATACAAGATTCCCTCATTTTCAAGAGTTTTCTTTTGACTTTTTTGTGTCAGACAAAGCGTGAGATACAACGGTTAATGCATTTTCTGTATGTGTGTGTGAGAGAGATTTGAATCTTCTTGATTAAGAAAATGATAATAAAAGAGATTATATAGTGAAAGTTACTCCTATGAAGTTACATGTCCATAATATATTTTCTTTATATAAAAGAGAGATTACTAACATATAGTGGGGGTGTGGTAATTGTGATTTTGCATACTGACATAGCGTCTATGCTATTAGAAGCTATTGGGTATATCATATTCCTCCAAAGTCAAATCAAGGTGATGTTTCTTTCGTTCTTTTCTTACTAAGCAACCATATATATATGACTATGTCAGTACTCTTTGTGAATTGGCATGCTCGCTAGTTATTAAAGTTAATTCCATTTCTTTCACTTTCTTCTTTCTTTTCTTCTTGAAGTTCCCAAACTGACCCCTCTACCCCTTGGATTCTGGTTTCTGCAGGCTCCTAGCTTACCATACTTGGACAATACTTCCACATCATAACATAGGATCTAACAATAGGAACATAATGAGTCTATGAGCCCAGCCAAATGGCAATAGACCTATAATTTTGTTGCACTTTTCTTAAGGAAAAGAAGGTATCTGCCACATGGATCAATCCATAAGGTGTTGAAGCAGCCTTCTTACAATTCCTGACGCATTATTAGAAACAAGTTTCTTCTGTTTCACTCTCCTCTAAGGACAATTACATGATATTAATTAATTCAAGCAATCTCTTTATTAATAGAATGTCTAACAGAAATTACATCTTTTGGGTCCCAGTGAATATTCCCAAATATTTCTTTAATTTTAACACACCATCAAACTAGAAAAGACCTCCAACAAAAGCTTGATAGGTCTGGTCAAATTGAGAAATCACCATCAACTCTGTCTACCCATGTTGGTTCATTTCATTCATTCACATATCCCCTAAAAGAAAAGAAAAGAAAAATAGACGTTGATTCCTGTTGAAATAGCCGATTTGAAATGATTCTAGAAAAATAGACAACACTAAGGGCGCCATTAACAACTCTGGGGTTGTTAATGGGGACTGGACAGTAATAAATTTCTTAACTTGGGACCTAAGAGGAGTATTTTTTTTTCACGGGACCTATTTAATGTATATTTCCTTATTTGGGACCTCAGTGTAATTTTCCCAAAAAAGATTTCATAAATATATGAAGAGCCTTCTTCTTCTTCCATTACATGTTTCTTAAACTGATAAGATATCATCTTTTAATTTTAACCAACTCATCTTTTAATGTCTCCAAAAGATTGAATATCTATATAACATGCTAATTAACATAATATTGAATATTTCATGTTGTTGATGAAGCTGCAAATATTTCTCATTCATAATTGTTTACATGTATGGAGAGGTCAAACCATGTTTGACCGTGTATAGGATTTAATTTTGGCCAACTGATCTTTTAGCATCCTTAGAATTTCCAATAACTCCATATTTATTAGGCTTGAATTCATACCATCTCTGTAAGTTTATAATTAACCATGTCTCATGTGGTGGAATTCCTAGTCGTGATAGTTGTAAAAAGAAAGCTAGCCTTGTAAAAATTAGTTCCTTTCCTTTGCTCACTTAGACATTTTAAATATTTATTTCCAGTGGAATTAACTTGTTGATTCTGGAAATTTTGTAGTTCATGTGCCACACTGTCCCCTCTAAAGATTCATTGATGTTAGTGTTATCATATCATCATACCGCAGCACATCAGGTTATTCACTGTAGTTTCTTGGTGAAAAATGCTGATGTCTAGTGGTATTGACTAGTTAGACAGCAGTGCTGCTTTTTGCAGACACATCTGATGATATCCTCTAGTCCCCTAGGTTTCAGAATGTTTTTTCTACATCAGTATTCTCTTCTCCCTTATAGCCACTTTTGGTCTATCCTTGGTCAATGGTCAGTTGCGAGGAATAAACAAGAGATTTCTTGTGTCAACAATATTTTTGTTGGATTCTTTGTCCATATGGTGTATTTGAACAATAAGTGATTTGCCCAATATCAAATATGATGGGGTGAACTCAGAAGAAATTTGATCTTTATCCTCTAGACTTGGTCATCTTTGAAACCAGATCAACTCATGGGAATTTAATTATATTCA
>JBAGKO010171375.1:0-18116 GCA_037177275.1 Acacia concinna | reverse complement strand
GTTTTCCAAAAATCCCTAAAAGGACTCGCTAGAAGGATTTAGGAAAACGTTTACCAATGTTTTTGAGTTAGGTTACAAATAACCTATAATGACCATAAGTACACTTGGAAAATAAAAGTTCCAACAGAAACAAAAGGAGAAATAAAAAGTTTTAAAAATTCACAAATTTCTGTACTTAGAAATATTCTTAAGGATGTTAAGTGACCTAGAACGTTCTTAAGTAAAGGTGTTACACTTTTTATGGGTACTCCTGACCTCGAGGGTGGTAAGTATATTTACACATGCTCTGAATTATTTTTGTTTTAAAAATATGAAACCTCAATGATTGATTCATAACCTCAAGGGAACAAACAAACAATGTACTAAACTTTTAAAAGACCAACCTTGAGTACATTTTCTATCCTCAAGGTTCCTACACTATGATTGTTTGTGTTCTCAAGGTTAAGCCTCAACCTCAAGGTAATTATAACTTGTGAAAATCTCGAGGAAACTTTCTTCTAATCTTTCAAGTGTTATTTTGTAACAAATTCCTTGAGCTTATTGATTTCTATTAGATTACATCGAGAATGACTTCAAACCTCAAGGAAATTTGAAAAGTTAGTTTTCCAGAAAAACAGAGCATCGTAGTGTAATTCTTTCAATCATTCTAGAAATCATTAATCGATACCCACTTGATTCTAACCTTTGCAAATGATCTATATTATGTCTAAGAACAAGTAATGAACCATTTAGAGTCATTTGAAGCACAAATAAACTGAAGTGAAGATTGTGTCAGAAGCATTTAATGCTCTTTACCAAATATAGCTAAAGTCTTTACCTACCTTCCTTCGACAACCTCAACGGATATATTTATGTCTAAGAAGGAAATTCTTTGAGCTTCAACGAATACTACCTAAAGGAATGATAGAGTGTCAATGGCTACAAACCAAAGTTCAACGGATACATCAATGGACAAAAATTCCTCAGACTATAAATACAAGACCAATAATGACGAGCAACTAACTAATGAGCAATCAATACGAGTCATAAATTATTTGAGTGTGTTGCATTTATTTTGTCATTAATTATAGTATGTGCTTCAGTGATTATCATTATTCAACTCTTTTGAGAGAGTATTCATTGTTTTCAACAAATACATTTGTGAGACACTCAAGGTTGGGATACTTTGAGTTGGGGACTTGGATTGTATATTGTAAGGGGGAGTGATCCTTAAAGAGTCAATCAAGTATGTATTGTGGCACCAAGAGCCTGTTGAAATCTTGGGGAGTAGTGGATCTCAGTGGTAGTTGAGAACTAGATGTAGGTCGTGAGTTTGACCGAACCGGTGTAAGTGTTTGAGTTCTTTCCTTTCAAAGAAATTTTGTAAACACCCAATTCACCCCCCTCTTGGGTGATTTGCTTGCTGTTTCAAAATTGACATTGCCCACTTGTACTCTTCCTATCTGTCTTATAGCCAGCATGATCAGAGTCAAAATATGCTATAAGATATTTTGAACCTCCTTTTGGATACCAAATGTCCAATTCTAAGGTGTCAACAAGATATCTAAAAGTTCTCTTCACTATTTTTGTATGAGACTCCTTAGGAGCAGCTTGATATCTTACACACATGCCCACACTAAATTGTATGTTTGGCTGACTTGCTATCAAGTAGAGCAATGATCCAATCATTCCTCTATATTTGGTGATGTTGAAGTCAACTCCTTTTACATCCGCATCAAGAAGAGTTGTTGAACTCATTAGAGTATCTGCACCATTGTCTTGATCCATTCTAAACTTCTTCAAGAGTTCTTTGAGATACTTGGTTTGAGAAATGAAAATGCCATCTTTCCTTTGTTTGATTTGCAAACCAAGAAAGAATATCAACTCTTCCATCATAGACATCTCAAATTCACCATGTATAGTCTTAGCAAACTCTTGACAAAGAATATCATCAACATAAATTTGCACAACTAACATATCCTTTCTAATGTGTTTGATAAAAAGAGTAGTATCTACTTTCCCTCTGGAAAACTCTTGATCCAATAGAAACTTACTCAACCTTTTATACCAACTCTTGGAGCTTGTTTTAACCCATAAAGAGCTTTCTTAAGCTTAAACACATGGTCTGGTTTTGAAATATCTTCAAAACCTGGAGGTTGTTCAACATATACCTCTTCCATGATGTTTCCATTTAAGAAAACACTTTTTACATCCATTTGATAAAGTTTAAAACCTTTTGTACATGCAAAGGCTAAGAGAACTCGTATAGCTTCCAATCTTGCAACCGAAGCATATGTTTCCTAATAATCAATTCCTTCTTCTTGATTAAAACCTTTTGCAACAAGTCTTGCTTTATTTCTTACAATAATAGCAAACTCATCAAGTTTGTTATTGAATACCTATTTTGTTCCAATCACTGGATGATCCTTTGGTCTGGGTACCAAATCCAAAACTTGATTTCTTTCAAATTGATTTAACTCTTCTTGCATTGCAATCACCCAATTATTGTTTGATAGGGCTTCATCAATGTTAGAGGGTTCAATTTTTGAAATGAAAGCTAAAAAACTTACTTCATTCAAAATTCTTCTCCTAGTTTTAACACCTTCTTCAATATTTCCTACAACTTTATCAATAGGGTGATTTTTGTTAAAAAGCCAAGTTTTTGGAAGGTCTTTTTTAGAGACAGGAGAAGAATAATTTTTATCATCATTTTCAATAGATGGGATGGGTTCATTTGAAATGGTCAAATCCCCAAGTTTTTGAACAAGATCAATTTCTTCTTCTCTAAAATTTGTCAGAGAGTCATTTTCATTAAACACAACATGAATGGATTCCTCAATTGTGCAAGAAAGTTTGTTATGAACTCTATATGCTTTACTTCTACTAGAATAACCTAAAAATACACCTTCATCAGATTTAGGATCAAATATACCTAAGTTTTCCTTACCATTGTTGTGAATGAAGCTTTTACATTCGAAGATATGGAGGTGAGCTATATTTTGTTTCCTTCCTTTGGTTTGAAAAAGTATATAGATTTCTTCCAAAACTTTTCACTCTTGCAGGACCAATCAAGTCCAAGTGAAGAAGTTGTTGAGGTTTTTCAAAAGAAACATAATTCTTTGGTTTGAAAAAAGATTTAGTTTGTTTTCCCATTTGATATGCATCACAAAATTCCTTTTTCATTAAAGCTTGATTTCGGAAGACCCAGAACTAAATCCTTTTTGACTAATTTATTCAATTGTTTCATATTCACATGTGCCAATCTTTTATGCCATATCCAAAATTCTTCTGATTTACCAATAAAACAATTCATGCTAAGATTAAAATTCATATCAGGTGTATAACAGTTACCATCCCTTGTGGCTTTCAATTTAATTTTGAGATTTTCCTTCTTAATAGGAAGGTCATCTTTATTGACAATCAAGCATTCCTTTGAGTCAAAGATGATCCAATTGTTCTTGTATGCACTTTGACTCACACTTAAAAGGTTGTGACAGAGACCTTCAACATGGTAGACATCTTTGACTAAAGTACCATTTGATCTTCCTACTTCTCCAATTTCAACAATCTTTCCACTTTGATTTCCACCAAAGCTGACTTTGCCTCCATCTTTGGATTCAATTGTGACAAATTTATTTCTATCACCTGACATATGCCTTGACCATCCACTATCAATGTACCATTTGTCTTGTCTAGATACTCTCACACAAATCTACAAATCAGTTCTTAGGTACCCAAGACTTTTTGGGTCCTCTTATGTTAGTTATCTCTCCTTTAGGAACATAAGATCCCTTGGGAAGCCATTTGTATCCCTTAACCAAACCATGTTTCTTAAAACTACATGAAGAAGTGTAATGTCCTTTTCTATTGCCATAATTACATAATACAAAGGAGTTTGAGACAAAATCATTTTTATGGAAATAACTCAAATATGTTTTTCCCTCTTTCTTCCTTTGCCCTTTTGCTTTATCCTCACTAGTTATATATCATATTCTGGATCTATCTCTAGTGACTTTTTGAGATTTTAAAATGACTTTAATTATTTTACTTCCTCATGTGAACTTTTCAACAATTTTGTTTAAGTCCTCATTCTTTTTTTCTAATTGAAGACAATTAGAGCAAGTAGATTGAGATTGACTTTCAAATTTCTTAACCTTTTTCTTATAACTAACCAACTCTTTCACAACTTTAACAAAATTAGAGTGTAAATCATTATATTCTATTTGAAGTTCATCTAGAGTGGTTACTTCATCGGAATCTAAATCTTCATTGTGAGCTACAAGGCAGATATTTGCTTCTTCTTCAACTTTACTTTCTTCATCCGATGAGCTATCTCCCCATATTGAGCTAACATATGCTCTCTTCTTTATGAACTTGTTCTTCTTTTTCTCTTTAGAAAGGTCAGGGCACTTAGCTTTGATATGTCTAAGTTTCTTGTACTCATAACAAATGATATGATCCTTTTCTTTCTTTTGGTTGGAATCTCCTTTTTGGAATCTTTTGAATCCTGAGCCTTTCTGATAGAACTTCTTGAATCTTTTTACTATCATCCCTATTTCTTTATCATCTTCATCTGGATCATCTTCTTTAATCACACTTAGTGCAAGACCCTTCTTCCTTTTATTAGTCAACTCAGAAATTTCCTCGTTTAATTTTTGTTTGCCTTCGTATTCAGACAAACTACCAAAGAGAGCAGCTACTGATCTCATGGACTCCCCTCAGGCTTCTTCGATAGAAGTAACCTTCACTTCCCAATCACTAGTGTCTCACTTGAATGCCTTGTTCATACATCTTTCCTAGAAAAGCCAACTGATTGATAAGATGAGTATATCTTAGTTCAAATTCAACAATACTTTCTCCAAACTTCATTATGAGCAAATCAAACTTTGTGGTGAGAGTATTGATTCTGTTTTCCTTGATAGCCGTGGTTCCTTCATGAGCAATCTCTAAAACATCCTACATTTCTTTAACCATTAAAAGATTGCAAATTCAAAAATACTCCTTCTGACTTAGAGTATTTGAATCATAAGGATAGCTTTGTTATTGAGGGTGATTAGTTTTTAATCTTTCTCGTCAAACTCTACAAGCTTCTTCACTTTGGTTTCACCTTCTACTTTCATAGGAACATAGTTGCCACTCTCAATCACATCCCATAGACCATATTCCGTTGTCATTACGAACACTCATAACTTTGCTTTCTAGAAAGTATAGTGTTCTCTGTTGAAACCTGGTGGCCTTGTGATAGATGCTCCATCGGGTAGAATGCTTTCACCCAAGCTTGCCATTGATCTCTTCTTAAGTAGTTAAACCTTTAAATGAGAAGTCTAGCTCTGATACCAAATGTTGAGGCAATCTTTACACCTAAGAGGGGAGGTGAATTGGGTGTTATAAAATTTTTTTGAAAACTCAAACCACAAGTACGTATACTGGTTCAGTCAAAACTCACGACCTATGTCCAGTCCTTAGTACCCACTGAGTTATACTATCCTCCAAGATTTTAACAAGCTCTTGGCACCACAGTACAGATTTGATGGACACTTCAAGAGTTCACTCCCCCTTACAAGATGCAATCCAAGTCCCTACTCAAAGTCTATCTACTTTGATATCACACAATGAATTTCAAAATCTAATAAATACTCTCTCAAAAGAGTTGAATGATAAACACTAAAGAACAATAGTGAATTTATGACAATAATGAATGCAACACTCTTAGTAATTTTTCACTTTGATCATTAGTTGCTGCTGTTATTAATGTTCGAGCATTTATATTGTCTGAGGAATTGATGTCCGTGGAAGTTTAGTTTATAGCCGTTGAGTTCTCATCATTCCTCTAGATTGTTTATGTTGAGAGACACAATGGATTTCTCCTCTGAGTAATAAATAGAGCCGTGAAATGGGAGAAGGTTGGTAGGTGGAATTTTGCCAAATATGGTGAAGCATTAAATGCGTCTGACACAATTACCATTTCAAATTATTCAAGCTCGTGTGTCCTTGGAGAAGTTTGTAACATGTTCTTATGCATAATAGAGGTCATTTGTAAATGTTGAAACAAGTGGGTATCAATAAAATAGTAGCTTGAATGATTAAGAAGTTTACGCTATAATGCTCTATTTTCTGAAAAATTTGGATTTTGAAATTCCCTTGAGGTTTCTAGGTTTCCTCGAGGTAATCTTAAGAAATCAATATTCTCAAGATTTTAATCAATAATTAACACATGATGTTTGAGAAGTTTCCTCGAGGACTTTATAAATTGGAGTTACCTTGAGGTTTGGAAATATCCTTGAGGTTTCAAGCATATTAGATTACACCTTTGAGGGTTAAAACTTAACTCAAGGTTTGTTCAAAAGAATGGTAGTTCAAATGTATGCTTGAACCTTTGAGGTTAAAATCAAACCTTGAGGTATCGGGTTTTCATAAATAAGTAATTCATAGCATGAGAATAAATTAAGTTAGAAAAGCTTACCAACCACGAGGTTAGTACCTAACCTCGAGGAATCTCTGATTTTATCCCAACAGCAAGGTTTTAAGATACACAGGGAGGTTTAGAAGTAGCCTTGTAGGGTTGCCAAAGTTTGCCCAAACCTTAAAGTTAGAGACCACCCTCAAGGTTTGTCTCATATCTTCAAGACTGCAAGGTTTCACCCAAACCTTACTCCAACAGTCAGGTTTTAGGAAAACTTTCTGTTCCTGGAAGGACCTGTAACCTCAAGGTTACGTCTCACCCTCGAGGTTGGGGCTACATCTTGCCAACGGTAAGGTTTTGGCCTAACCTGGCTGTTGTGGCAAGACTGGCAAACCTCGAAGCTCTCGTGAAACCTCGAGGTTGATAAACCAACAAACCTTTTGAATCAGTTTCAAAATTCTTCTATCATACTTATTAAATGGATATTACTCAAGTCCACTTATTCAAGTAATTTTCCTTTAGTTCAATACAATTTAAACACTTTTTAAATCATTCTAAGTTTAGTTATTATCAAAACATAGGATCAAACAAAAAGAAATAAACATAAAATTACCATTTTAAAAATAAACCAAATTCAAAAATAAAATAAAACAATATTAAGAATCAAATGATAGGTAATTGTAAAACATAAAATTAATGTTTTTAAAATAAACCAAATTCATATTCAAAAATACAATTTTAACTCAAACTCATAAACCATAAGATAATAAAAAGATAGAAAATACTTAAATCAGGTTTTTTCTAACCAATATCTCAAATTCTCCAATCAATATCAAAATTTTGAAAATTATACTCATGATCACGTGTAATTGGAGAATTTAACATAATAAATACAAAAAAAATTGATATAAGTATTGTTGTGTTTCTCCTTTTAAAGTCACATGTTTTTAAACCAATCATATAAAATTTCAATAATAAAATAAAAACTGGGAGAATAAAATAAGTTTTAATTTCAAGTCATATGTAAGACCAAAAAAAAATTCAATTAGATAAAGAATGGGAAAGTTTTAGCATTTTGAAACCGATAGAAAATATATATATATATATATATAATCAAACAAGTTTGAACTCAACTTTTTTTGAAGATTCAAATTAAGTAATTAAATATTAAATATGTTTTTAAAAATCAAATCAAAGAGTAGAATAAAGATATATGATAGTTTGGTTGGGAAAAAAAAAGACAAGTAAAAGTTTGCTTTCAAAAAAGTTACTTTCACATCAATTTAAGGGGGAAAATTAGGGGAAATGACACTAAAGTCCCAAGGAACAAACATAATTGTTAAAAAGTCCCACCAATTTTATCCTCTTACCAAAAAGTCCTAAGGTATCAAGTGAAAAATTAACAACTTAGTAGGCGAAATTGACAAATTAGTAGGTTAAATTTACAACTTTGATAGCAAGTTTTGACAATTCCATTTCAACATTACTAAAAAGTCTCATCCCAATTTTATCTCTTACCAAAAAGTCCCAAAGTCTCAAGAGAAAATTAACAATTTAATAGGCGAAATTGACAACTTAGTAGGCCCAATTTACAACTTTGACAGCGAGTTTTGACAACTCCATTCAAACATTTTAACAACTATCACCTGGGCGTTATAACAACTGAGTAGGCAGAATTCAAAACTTAGTAGGCCTAATTTACAACTTTAATAGCAATTTTTGACAACTCCGTTTAAACATTTTAACAATTATCACATGGGCGTTGTTAAAATATTAGAACGGAGTTGTTAAAACTTGCTATCAAAGTTATAAATTGGGCCTACTAAGTTGCCAATTATGCCTACTAAGTTGTTAATTTTCTCTTAGAACTTTAGGACTTTTTAATAATTATGTTTATTCCTTGGGACTTTATTGCCATTTTCCCAAAAAATTAATATGGCATAGATTTTAAAGATAAAAATTTCAACCAAATCAATCAATAAAAAAATGAAAAACGAAATATTAAATTTAGAAATAAACTGTAAGTAATCCAAACATTTAGAAAATAGAATCGACCCCACAAAATATATTTTCAAAACAAAATATTTAAATTACAACTTTAAACCAACCAATTTAAATTTCAAACACAAGAAAAAAATAAAAAGAATCAATCAAAATTAAAATAATAAGATAAGGGTCTAAAAATTAAAGCTTTTAAAATGAAAATGAACAAGAAAAATGAATTTTAAAATAAAAAATAAATTGCAATAAACCAAAACATTTACAAAGTATTGTATCAAAAAAAATATTTTCAAATAAATAAAAAATAAAAGCAACAAACATAAAATTACCGTCTTTAAAATAAACCAAATTCAAATTCAAAAATAAAATACTAGTATTTTGATTGGTAATTGTAAAAAATACATTTTGAAATCAAACTTATTTCTGGTCAAAAAATAAATAAAACTTATAAACTATAAGATAATAGTTTTTCAAATTGAAAATTCCTAAACCAAGTTCCTTCTTATATATATGTCAATTTCTTCAATCAAAATCAAAATTTTGAAAATTGTATATATGGTCATATGTGATTGGAGAATTTGATATAATAAATATGAAAAATTTGATGTTAGTATTGTTGTGTTTCTCCTTTTAAAATCACATTTTTTAACCAACTAAATAAAATTTCAATAATAAAATAAAAACTGGGAGAATCAAAATATATTGATTTTCAAGTCAAATGTAAGACAAAACAAAATTTTCAATTAGGTAAAGGGATGTCAAAGTTTTGGCTTTTTGAAGAAAAAGAAAATGTGAGTTCAATCAATATCTCAAGTTCTTCGATCAATATCAAAATTTTGAAAATTGTACACATGTGATTAGAGAATTTGATATAATAAATACATAAAAAAATTGATGTGAGTGTAATTGTGATTGTCCTTTTAAAATCACATGTTTTTAAACCAAACAAATAAAATTTTGATAATAAAATAAAAATTGGGAGAACCAAAATAAGTTTAAATTTCATGTCAAATGTAAAACAAAACAAAAAAAATTCAATTAGATAAAGGGACGTGAAAGGTTTCACTTTTGGGAAAATGCCAGAAAAATATCATGGAAATCATTAAAAAAAACATTTTAGTATGGTGAAATCAACAAATCTTATAACAGATTTGCAATAGGAATTTGAGATTTTGGAATGTCTGAAAAAGACTGAAATGCCTTAAGTAAAAGTTAAAAGATATGGTGTTTGTCCCCAAAAAAAGTTAAAAGATATGGTGAAAAGGAGGGAGGGCTTGACACTAAATATGCAACAGTGATCTCTCTTTACTCTTTTTACCTTTGAAGTTGAAATGGTAGGAGATCGGACATCCTGAAATGGTGGAGGAAAATATGTAAAGGATATTTGTTTCGTGCTTGCTAAAAATATACAAATTATTTTAAGGAGTGGTGTCTTGTTTTGAGTGTTTCTTCCCACTTGTCCATTTTTGAACTTACATTATAATTTTCTTAGCCTTGTTCTTCTGCAATCATGTTTTGGTGTCACCATTGGGTATTGATCCTAACTTAGGTTTTTATGCATGTTGATTTATGTTAATGACCATTATATTAAAAAGCCTCTGTCAAGGTTTATGAATAATTTTACTTTAAAGGTAACTTGTTTGCTTGATAACTTTGAAGGAAAAACTACTTATATGTTTTCCACTCTAACTAGGTTGATTTATGGTGGTGGAAGAAGGGAAGAACATGGTTGAAGAAGGGAAAAACTTAGTTGAAGAAAGGGAAAAGGTGAAGGACTAAGGGGAGACATCTAAAGAGTTCCCGAATGCGTTGGCACTGTTTAGAGTTGAGTATTTCAAGAAATTAAACCGTAAGAAATATGAGAAATGTGTGCATAATAAAGATGTGATAAAAGTATGAAGAGTATTGGCTAACAATGAGAGGAAGGAATATATTGACAAGGCTAAGAAATCTAGACTGGAGAAGAAGATTACAAAGAGGAAAGTAGTTTTATAACTTACAACTCAATCTAGCAATTCAAACAATTGGTTGACTTTGTAAATATCGATGATGGTTTAAAGGAAAGGGTTAAGTGATTAGGTTTCTCCAAGTCGCTTGAGGTGAAAGGTTTCAAGAAACTCCCTTATGATCTTACTATATCAATGCTTAACGCAATGATCCGCCAACTCACAAATTTTGAATTAGGGGCAAGACACAGGAGATTTCTACGTTAGATGTCCAACAGTTGCTTGGTGTACCATACAGTGGGGAGAAGGTGACTACTAAGGTTAATGATGATGACCTGATGTATAGAAAGTTGAAGAGTCGTTATTCAAACCGGTTGTATATCAAGATATTAGAGGTCATTATAGATGGGCGTGACAATGAAAATTTTGAGTGCTTATTTATGATGTACACACTTGAACATTTCTATCTCCCACTGCAAGTACAAAGGTCATTAACCGCTTATTGAAGGTGTTGAGGTGTATCATGAAAGGATTTCAGAAATTTGGTTGGGTGACATACATCATAAAGGACTTGTGGGAGGAGATGGAAGACTTTGTAAGGGATTGCAGAAAGAAGAATAGTAGGAATTCTAATATCAATGGATGCATGTATTTAATGTTGGTTTTTTTTCCAGAATTTTGTTATTATATCATTGATGTAGTTAGTGTTTAATGTGATGTAACCAAATTCAATGATAACAAAACAATAACTGCATCAATTATATAATAACAAAATTAAGTATAAAAAACATACTCGTACAAACAATAAGTACATGCATCCGCTAACATTGAAATTCCTATGCTTCTTCTTTCTGTAGTCCCTTACAAAGTCTTCCATCTCCTTCCACAAGTCCTTTATCATATATGTCACCCAATCAAATTTCTCAAATCCTTTCATGGTACACCTCAGTACCTTCAATAAACGGTTATTGACCTTTATACTTGCAATGGGAGATAGAAATGTTCCAAGTGTGTACAACATAAACAAGAACCCAAAATTTTCATTGTCACGCCCATCTATAATGACCTCTAATATCTTTCTATACAACCAGTTCAAATAATGACTCTTTAACATTTTATACATCAAGTCATCATCATCAACCTTAGTAGTCATTTTCTCCCCACCGTATGGTACACCAAGCAACTGTTGAACATTTAACATAGAAATTTCCCACGTCTTGGCCTAATTCAGAATTGGTGGGTTGGTGGATTATATGCGTGAAGCATTGACACAATAAGATCTTGAGGGAGTTTCTTGCAACCTTTCATCTTAAGCAACTTAGAGAAACCTAATCGCTTAACCCTCTCCTTCAAACCATCATCAATATTTATAAAGTCAAGCAATTGTTTGAATTGCTAGATTGAGCTACGTGTTATAAAAGCTAATTTCCTCTTTGTCAATATATTCCTTCCTCTCTTAGTTCGTCAATGTTGTCCATGCTTTTATCACATCTTCATTGTGCACAATACATTTCTCATATTTCTTATAGTTTAATTTCTTGAAATACTAAACTCTAAAAACAGCGCCAACCAGTTTGGGAACGCTTTAGATGGCTCCCCTTTGTCTTTCACCTTTTTTCCTTCTTCAACCATGTTTTGTCCTTCTTCCACCACCATAAATCTAGTTAGAGTAGAAAACATATAAGTAATTTTTCCTTCAAAGTTGTCAAGCAGACAAGTTACCTTTAAAGTAAAATTATTCATAAACCTTGACAGAGGATTTTTAATTATAATGGTCATTGAAAAAAATCAACATGCATAAAAACCTAATTTAGGATTGATACTCAATAGTGACACTAAAATATGTTTGAAGAAGGACAAGGATAAGAAAATTATAACATAAGTTCAACTATAGACAAGTGGGAAGAGTCACTCAAAACAAAACACCACCCTTAGAATAATTTGTATATTTTTAGCGAGTACTAAACAAATATCCTTTACATATTTTCCTCCATTTCATTACATAGCATGGGAGGCTTGAATGATCATATTCATATTTGAAGAATGGAAGACTGAACTTATAACCAATGGGGAATAATAAATTATCACATAGCAATATGATTTCTGGTTTTGGATGAAGTCATTTTGAAACAAATTGTGTCAAACTTCAACACTCATTTACATGTCTTTACAAACTCCTGTAATTATCAATGCATTCATTCATTCCCTCTGTCCTGCAAAAGTAAAGTTTATAAACCTCAACATCATCCTAATGTGCAGCCAGACAATAGAACCCAGGATAAAGGAAAAATATCTCTTTTTGTGTTCACAAGCTAATTATAGAAGAAAAGATGCCACCTGGGAGGAGGTCCCTTACGTCAAAATGCCAAAATTGAAGCTACATTTAGAACCTTGTTCATAACTATCTATCATAAAGTATTCCCAAAAGTAAAATCACAACAACAGCCTTATGACTTAAATCTAAATGAGAATGGAAAAAGAAACTGCTTCTATCTACATTATTTAAGTTATATAAGATTGTACATTCATTATTTAGCACCTTTAATCCAAAAGTTCATAACTATCTATCATAAAGTATTCTTAAAAGCAAAATCACAACAATAGCCTTATGACTCAAATCTAAATGAAAATGGAAAAAGAAATTGCTTCTACCTACATTATTTAAGTTATGTAATATTGTACATTCATTATTTAACACCTTTAGTCCAAAAGTTCATCTTAAAGGTCTAAAACTGTTGACATAGGAAAGCATCACAACTTCTGGATGCATCTATTGTCATTCAGTACTTAATAATACTCTCCA
Source organism: Acacia concinna (assembly GCA_037177275.1). Taxonomy (NCBI): domain Eukaryota; kingdom Viridiplantae; phylum Streptophyta; class Magnoliopsida; order Fabales; family Fabaceae; genus Acacia; species Acacia concinna. The sequence continues at coordinate 4,984 of JBAGKO010171375.1, read as the reverse complement.
AAATTTATTAAACTAATTATTACATGCCTATTTCATTTTGTCAGAAGTTCACATGTTCTTTTCCCCCTTATAAACACTTACTATACGTGTTTTTCAATATCAACCCAGGATAAATTTTATGTCCTTTTCATTCTGAATATCCACAATGATAGAACATGCATTAGCATTTTCTAAATCATTATCCAAATTGTTCATACATCTATAAATGCTAATATGGTTTAATACTCATTAGATTCATTAATCAAAATATAACCCTTAAATTTGCTAGGAGACTTAGTTAGGACAAAGAAATAATTGATATATGAAATAACCATCAATATAAGCTCTATCTACTCTCAATTATTCAGCAAGTCGATATCCCAAAACCTTTCCTACTTTGAATGCCCAGTCACACTGGAAATCAGTCAGTACCCCTGATAGCTGAGAGCAACGACAGCCACTTGGCTTCAAACCTTGATACTCTATGGACAAAATATTGACATAAAAATTAGCAAAAAAGGAATGCATCCCTCACGAGTTTCAACCATTCCCTCTGAAAACCCCTTAACCATGCATGATTCTCAATGCATAGTGATAGAGTAGATAGAAGAGAGTACTTATATATTAGGAAGTGATAGAGAGGAGACTTAATAATTGATCGATCTCCATAAAGTGCAACTTCAAGTGCCAAAAGAGAAGTATGGTGGAGATGCCCTTGTGCTTTGGTCCGATACCCAGTTATGGTAAAGAAGAGAAACTAATAAAAACCCACTTTCTACTCACAACTGCAAATAGCAACAACGTATGAATTAAAAAAACATAGCAATGATAAGATTAAAGAAGCTTTGCGAGAGAGAGAGAAGGAAAGAAGGTGACAAAAAATTATCCCCTTTGCTTTATTATAGCTGTGAACCGATCATCGTCTCATTTTCCTTCCCCTTCATCTTTTTGTAAGATTTGTCATAAGGTAGAGTAGGTTGCTTCTAACTGACTATAAGGCATAGTGATGGTCCTGGTATATAGCCGTGTCTAGTTAGGGAACCTAAAACAGCAGTCTAGGGTTTCCTAACGCTCAAAACTGTATTGCCTGCTAACTCACGATGTGATTAATCTTTCCATCAAAGATCTCATTAATAAGTAGCTGTTCAATTACCCTAATCCCTTATTGGGCCTTAATCTGACTAATAGGCCACACTCAAGGATATTTTATTAATAACTAAAAATAATTATATATATAATAAAATATCTCACATTCTCCCACTTGGCCCGTAAACATTATGTCAATCACCCTATTAGATTAATTAAGGATATGCTGCATGAATCATGGCAATAAGTCCTCTTACAAATTGAGTATTACCTTTTATGTATCACAGACAACACCCTTATTTAATGGGTATCACATTATGAATAAACGCCAATGTTTATTCGGTTCCTTTCTTAAGTTTATCGATCTCACTTGCTAAATGTATACAAATCAAAGAATGGAGAACACAAACCACAAAGTAATTTCATTGCATACCTCATCTAAATAAATGGAAGTCTCACCCCATCTGAGGAATGTATAACACAAAGTCTTTTGGCTTCATTCCCTTAGTCAAAAGATCAGCTAGCATGTCCTTTGTATTGATATGATCAACCAAAATCTGACCATCCTTGACTCTCTCTTTCAAACTGAGGAATTTAAGTTCAACCCATTGGCTTTGACTTCCACTCCTCTTATTGTTTGCGATGGTTACCGCAGCTATGTTATCACAATACATTCTAATTGGCTTGGAGACTGAATCCACAATCTTAAGCCCAGCAATGAAATTCTTTATCCAGATTACTTGTGCGCCTTAAAACACACTATGTACTCAGCATCACAAGTAAAAGGAGCTATTAGTGTTTGTTTTGTACTTTTCCATGATATAGCTCCTTCTGCTAATAAGAAAATGTAACCAGTAGTAGACTTGTTTGTGTCTAAACATCCTCCTAAGTCAGAGTTTAAGTAACCAATCACTTCAAGATTTTCTGTTCTTTTATATGTGAGCATATGGTGTTTAGTGCCTTGCAGGTATCTAAGCACTTTCTTTGCAGCTATCCAATGTGCTTCTTCAAGATCATTTTGATACTTTCCCAACATACCTATAGCAAAAGCTATGTTAGGTCTTATGTAGACTTGTGCGTACATTAAGCTTCCTATCGCTGAGGCATAAGGGACTTTTTCCACTTGCTTTCTTTGCAGATCAGTCTGAGGACATTGACTTAGACTAAGCTTGTCTCCCTTTTCAAGAGGAGTCATATTAGTTGAACAGTTCTGCATTCTAAATCGTTCACGAATTTTGTTGATATAGGTTTCTTGAGACAAGCCTAAAGTGCCTTGAGTTCTATCCCTAAGGATCTTAATGCCAATAACATATGATGCCTCATCCATATCCTTCATATCAAAATTCTTGCACAAGAACTGTTTTACCTCATGTAGTAGTCCTAAGTCATTGGTTGCAAGTAGTATATCATCCACGTACAAAATAAGAAATATGATCTTGCTCCCACTAACCTTGTGGTATATGCATTGATCCAAGATGTTCTCATCAAAACCAAATGATGTGATTACCTCATCAAACTTTAAATACCCCTGTCGTGAGGCCTGCTTCAAGCCATAGATCGATTTCTTTAACTTGCACACCAAGTGTTCCTTATAATTTATAATGAAACCTTCAGGCTGCTTCATGTAGACTTCTTCCTTAAGGACCCCATTAAGAAAAGCAGTCTTAAAATCAAATTAGTGTAACTCCAAGTCAAAATGCGCAACCAATGCCATGATTATCTGAAAAGAATCCTTTGTTGATACAGGTGAAAAAGTTTCTTTGTAGTCGATTCCTTCCACTTGAGTGAAACCCTTTGCAACTAACCTAGCCTTGTATCAATCAATGTTACCTTGTGAGTCTCTCTTGGTCTTATAGACCCATTTACAGCCAATGACCTTAAACCCACTTGGTAACTCTACAAGATCCCATACATGGTTGTTTGCCATAAAATTCATCTCATCAATCATAGCATCATGCCACAATTTAGAGTTTTCACCTTTCATGGTTATATTTCTTCGCTTTGTTACACCATTCATATCAGGTGAGCTAGGCATGGTATATTGAGGAACTATACCATGCTCTCGAAGAAAATCAGCAAAAGGACTTGATGATTGCCCTTCACATGTCCAACAAGGTTCTATTTCTTCACTCTGTTACACCATTCATATCAGGTGAGTCAGGCATGATAATATTAAGGAACTATACCATGCTCTCGAAGAAAATCAGTAAAAGGACTTGATGCTCGCCTTTCACTAATGTACCTACCGTAATACTCACTACCTCTATCAGATCTCACAATCTTGATTAGTTTCCCAACCTAGTTTTCTACTTCTGCTTTATATTCCTTAAAGGCATCTAATGCCTCGCTTTTATTATTAAGCAAGTAGATGTACATGTAATGTGAGTAACCATCAATAAAGGTAATGAAATACTTTTGATTGTGTGCAGACAAGTCTGGGCAACATATATAAGTGTGTATAATATCAAGTAATTCAGAGCTTCTTTTAGCTCCCTTTTGTGACTTGTTGGTATGCTTTCCCCTTATGCAGTCAACACAGACATCAAATTCTGAATGGTTTAAAGATGGATAGATTCCATCTTTAGTTAGCCTTTTGATCTTGTCTATGGAGATATGACCCAATCTCCTATGCCACAAGCTAAGCGAACTCTCATCAATGATACTCTTCCTAATACCATGCGTAACAGAAAAAATATGTGGTGGTTCAGGAATAATTTTAAACAAGTCATCAATCATTATTACTCTAGCAATTGGAACTTTGTCTTTACTAAAAAAACATCAAATCTTTATGCAAATAAATACCATAATTCAATGGAATAAGTTTTGACATAGAAATCAAGTTCCTTATATAACTAGAAATGTAAAAACATTTGAAAAGATCCACCACAGTCTCATTTGGAAAAACAATATGAAAGGTTCCAATTGCCACAACCGGATCTCCCTTCCCACTTCCAGAGAGGACTCTAGCTTCATTGGGATGTGGAGGCCTGGTGTTTATGAACCCCTGTATGGTAGTAGAAATGTGGATTTGAGCACCCGTATCAATCCACCAAGTATCACTATTTATGCTAATATGATGAGAATCAAAAGAAGTATTATATACACATGTACCTTGACGATCTAGCCATGCCTTCCTCTTGTTACACTCATCCCTCATGTGCCATACTTTCTTGTAGAAGAAGCATATGGCTTTGTTCTTGTCAATGACTGGTACAATAGGAATCCTTTTCTTCTTTTTCTTGTTGTCTCTTTTGTTCCTGTTCCCAGTCCTATTGGAATTTACTGCTAAATGAGCTTCCTTAGGTGCAGCCCTTTCACTCACATGGAGTCTATCTCTTATTTGCAGCCTAGTTTCTTCCTATACACACATGGACAGTAATTTATCGATTGTCCACTTCTCCAGCTGTGTGTTGTAGGAGATCTTAAAGGCTTCATATTGAGAAGGGAGGGAGTTCAACACCAATTACACCAGGAATTGCTCGGTTAGTTCCATGTCATAGGATTTCAATTGAGAGGATAAGTCTCTCTATCTCATAATGTGTTGCCTCATCCCATCTATACTTGTCAGCTTCATTGCACACAATTCCGACATGATGGAGCCGCCCATCTGTTTGTGAGTTGGTTTGAACTGCTTGTCAACAGCTTCCAGGAATTCTTTAGCAGTATCACATTTAGGGATTACTCCTCGAATGCTTCTTTGGATACTAGTCCTGATAAGAGACATGCCCATGCGATTATGCCTATCCCAATTCTCATATTCCTTAATTTGAGCTTCAGTTGAGCTCGCAGTGGGCTTGGCAGGTCTTGGTTTCTCCAAGACAAAATGCATGTTGAGAAAATCGATATGCAAATCTATGTCTTCCCTCCAATCAGGGTAGTTGGTACCATCCAAAATGATCTTAGAGTCAATGATGTTTTG
>JBAGKO010171264.1:0-18143 GCA_037177275.1 Acacia concinna | reverse complement strand
TTACTACCTTTAATCGGCCATAAATTAAGACAACACTTATCTGTGGGTACCTGGGCATTGATATTCTTTCTTAGTACGGCAATTACAATTCAAATACTCTAAAATAAATATAGCTACCTGCTATACTTTATACAAACTGTAACCTTTATTAGGCTAATCAAAATATAAGGATAAATGTAAAATATCTTATACAGACAGCTAAAATAATAAACTGGTCCGTCTTTCAACCTTCTTACTTAACTGCAATACCACTCCTTAGCCCCTCAAGCTACTTGCCTTTGCTGTATATGAATTTAGGAAAGGGGTGAGATTCTTGAGAATTTCAGTAGTAACTACAATTCATCATGTATCATGTAAGTTCACAAAGTATGCAATATAAGCCACATAGAACAACACCTTACAACTCTATATCATCATTGATGCCCATACATCAAATAGATAATCTAGCCATAAACTGGCGCACATTGTCATGGCAAACAATTTTATGTAAGGCAATTTACATGTTCTCATGCACAATCAGCATGATGGCATAAACAAACACGTAGAACAATACATAACAATGATGAGAAAAAGTTACTATCTCTTACTCTTTCCTCCGATATACGTCTACCTTTCTATGTCCTCGATTACTCTTTTAAGGCTTGGCAAATATCAAACCTAGAATTTTATATACATATAAGGGTAGGTTAATAAACACACCATAGTACCCTTTTATTGAATTATTATTCTCTTTCTTAATCCCTTCATTTATACTTCTTAATCATTTGATAGAATATGCCCCATTTTACACTGAACTTAGAAAATTCATAACTAAAGATGGGGAGATCCAATTGGCATGCGTCTTGTCTCTGATTAACCCTTATTAAGTCTCCTTTATGGGAAAAATAATTTACAGAACCAGATTATACTTATAAACCTTAAAAATGGCTTTAAATCTAACCATTCATACTGATTCTCAGATTTTTCCCCTGATTCAAAGTTCTAATTTCCAAAAATCATAACTATTTAACTAGACATCCATTTGATATGTTGTTGGACTGATATTAAAGTATAGGATGTCTACTAATAGCTCACCAAATTTCATAAAAAACGAAATTGGTTTGCTCTGTTTAAACATTACACGAAATCCATAAGTCAGAATTCATCCTGACAGATTCATGTCAATTTGTAAAATTCATATCTCAAACTACAGAACTCCAAATGACCTAGTTTTAAGTTTCTTTTAAAGCTCTATATGTCTATAATTCTTCACAAAATTTCATAGATATCAAAGGTCATTTGCTTCTGTTTCAAAATACTTTACTTTCGGTGATCATTGATTACCTTCCAGAATCTAACCTTAACTTTAAAAAAATCATATCTCTTAATCTATAAATCCAATTTGCATGATGTAGAACTTGTTTTAAAGCGTGACATGTCATCTATCTTACTGCCAAATTTCAGAGGCAATGGGGTTCATTTACCCTATTTCATGTTTACCTAAAATTCATTACTCCAGAATGCACTTAATGAGAATTCTGAACACACCATAATTTTTCAATAATAATGACAGTTTAAATCATTATTCTAACACTTCTAATCATGGTTTATACATCTAATGTGATTATCTAATACTGGAACCATTAAACCGTGGGTTCCTTTCAGCTCAGCCTCAACGATTACAGAACCAAAGAAGAATACATTCTCGGTTTTTTCATTAACCACATTGATCAGACTACATGCACGACAATTTCGAACCAGAATCCAGCAGACAATCATTCCCATGGCTTGTTCTTTTTCTGCCAGCAACATACCAAAACCGAAATAACCTATCTATTCCAGAACTCAACTACCTGACACACAATACTTAATCATCCATTATTTCTATTTCGAAAATTATCACAGAACTAAGGGAAGACACATGCAAGTCCAGAAATCATCTTTAATCCTACATGCATTCTATTCTGGTTTTCTGAAATCCAACATGCAATCCGAAATGTAAGTAGAAAACTGAAGGTAGAAGAGTTTTGGAACTCACCGTGACTTCCTTTGTTCTCTTTTCCTTCGGTGATCCTTCGCAGAACTGTGGCTCCCTTTCTCTTTTCTCTGGTTCTCTCTCTGCGTCGCTGAATGGCACAAGGAAGAATGAAGAATCCGCAGCTCTTTCTTCCTTTCGGTTTCTCTCTCTTTCAGTTGCTCTCTATGATTCCGCGAAATGAATGGCAGAATGAAGCTCGTGCTCTGATCTTTGTTTCCAGCGAACTGAAGCAATGGAGAAATGGAAAAGAAAACCGAAGCTTCCTCTCTCTTTTCACTCTATTCTCAGCGTCAAGAATGGCTGAATGAAGAATGGGAAATCCGAAGCTCTCACTCTCTCGGTTTCACTCTATCTTCAGCGTAATGAGATGAAATGAAATGGCTGAATACAGAACCGAATGATCCGTGGCTTCTCTTTTCTCCTACGCGTGGAAGGGAAACAAATTACACTTCTCTAGCTGTGTGTGTGGCCTTTATACGTGGAAGAGAAATGGTAAAATGAAGGCATGCATTCCCTCCATCTGTCTGTAGCTTTGCATGCATGGGAGAGAAAAATAAGAGTATAAACATGTGAGTGGGATAAAAGTATACATTGGGTTCTTTTAATGTTTCCCAATTTCTAACTTAGTCCTTCTTTATTAATTAAAATAATATCTAAAAATCTTTCCTTATCACATTATAAAAGCTTTCTTCCTTATTTAGCCTCTTTTATCCATAAGGAAATTTTCTTAGAATATTAGGCCAAACGATAACCTCTAAATATTTTTTATAAATTATCTCATGAAATTTGGCCTTTAATTCCAAAAATAGCTTTTAAACTATTTGGGCTACTTTTTTTGAAAAATTAAACCTTTCTTTGATTTTCTATATCCCAAAAGAAGATTATATAATATTTTCTCAAAATTTGTGATATTACATATATACCTAGATTAATCGAGCTAAACACCAACTTTGTACAAGTTTAGCTAGAGAAAAACAAGAATGTATCAATAAAGTAATTAGGTAACTATAGGTTTCATATTAGAACAGGACTTTCAACAAACATATAGAGAACTAACTATTAATGAAACGATCATGTAACTACAAATTTCATAGCTTAGCTAGAACCATTATTTCGACAAACTCGTGAAAAACCAACTATTTATGGAACTCAAGTCCAAAGGCTTTTTTTTTTCCCCCTGAATAGCAAACTGGATATGAATCATGTTGAATACATAGAAAGACTAATAAGCGCTCAATAGATAAGAATTGGAAGAATTAAAGATACTTAGGTCACTTGTGAAGAAAACTAGTAGGCATTGCAAACCAGCTTAGTAAATAGGTAACTAAGGCAGGTTGCTGAACATTAAAAGCACGTGGTTTTAATTTAGCTATCATGACAAAAGGCATGACAACCAAATTACCAAGTGATCCCTAATCTTAAGACATTAGGTTTGTGTCTCCGCCACTTGGGAAAAAAGGGAGTCCATTTAGTCATTTTCAAATTTACCGATAGTTGCCCCAGCTTGGACTTCGGAGAAGTAAACAAACTTAAATCAATGGAAGTTAGAGGATCTTATCTATTCTCAAAGTTTTGATTACTTTGTTGCTACCTTCCATTCATGATATTGTATAATTTTGAACTACATGATTCATTTTCAGGTGATGGGAAGAAATGTGAAGATACACATTGTATTGGAGTTTTGTGACTGGTGGAGAGCTCTTTGACAACATTGAAAGCAAGTCTATATTGGTTGTTACAGGAACTAGTGTACAAAGTACTTTTTATCCAAAAAAAGAAAAAGTTATTGAGAGTTATCCACATTTAGTATCTAATAATGCTTTGAATATGATTGACTTTAATACAATGATACCTATGCTTCAAAAAAATGTAATTGTGTAAGACATAACACTGAGAGAGCAAGGGATGAAACTGCAATACTGACTCTAAATATTTTAAAACGTTGGAGCATATTTTGATGTTTGCATTTTATATATCCATTTTTTTTTTTGAGTTACATCAGTTTAGATTAAAAGAATAAACTCTATCTTCCCTTGGACTGTGGTAAAAAGGCTTCCATGTTTATGGCACCTCTCCATTAAAGAATGTGAAGAGAATTTTGGAGGAAATCATATTAAAAAAATGGGGACGACAAGAGTGTGATCACTTTAATTTCCAAATTCTCCCTTTGCTTCCCAAAACTTTCTAGGCTTCAGGTTTATAGATTGAGCAAGTTGAAATATCTCTTCTTTCTCTGTGTTAAACGTAATTGAACAGAGGTAGTTTTGGGCGTTTGACATACATAGCAACGTAACACTAAAGCACAGCTTAGAGGTAGATAAAATCATTCAATTATGGTTAAAAAACACTTAATCCTTAAACACAAGAAAAAATGTGTTGAGTAGAGAAAAGTATTTGTATGCCAATTACAACTGATGCATTTGTGAACTGGTTATAAAGTAACTTGATGCACCAGAGTTTGAGATTTGACGTTAAAAATGTTAAAGAAGCATTTTGGTAAAATACTCATATCAGAAAACACAAGTTTAGGGTCATTGAAGCTATTGTTAACAAAGACAAAGATTTGTCAACAAACAGGGCTAATTGTTGAGAAGCATTATTAAATTGCTGGCAGTTAGTTACTCTAAAACCGGGGAAAAAAAAGCACAACAGAGCAAAACAGAGCAAGGGGATTATTGATGCAGAAAATGGGAACAAGAGCATGACCACATTCTTTTTTTTTTTTACCCTTATATATATAAATTTGGTAGATAACGTAGAAGAAAGTGAAAAACGATGATTCTGATGATTATAACTATGAAGACTTCATAGAATTTGAGAGGACACTTCGATTTCTTCAATCTAGTGCTCCTCAACTTCATAGTAAAAATATGCAATCATTTGAAGTAATGTAAATGTTATATGGGAATGTACAACTGTTTTGGGCAGGTAAAGGAACTGGTTAACTTTTGTAAAATCCATACTTTGATATATAGATCAACTTGAACGGAATATACTAACTCCAGTCCTAATTATAAGGGTCAGTTGACATTTTTGGAAAATATTAATAAAACTAATTACATTACTTAATCATATCATATGTTGTGTTTTATTATATTATATATTAATTCATAAGGTAAACAACATAGTTTGAAAAAAAATAATAAATTTTAATACCTCAAAGTAATGTAATTAGCTGTCTTGTCTTAGAATTCTCTAAAAAATTAACTGAACCTTATAATTAGAATTGGAGAGAGCATATAAAATTTCTTGTTTCATTACTATTTAGTTTTTTCTTTATTCTGATGTGAAGTATTTCAGGAATTTAAAATGGAAACAAGATTCTCATCCAAATGCCCTGCCAATGAGATGATTAACAAGATTGAGGAAGCTGTAAAGCCTATTGGTTTCAATGCGCACAAGAAAAAATTACAAGGCAACCCAAAATGGTGGAAGTTAGTATCAACACACGCTTAAAGAAAAACTTGATCTGCAGTATTTTAATTTATATGAACCGACAGATATGAGGCTAGAAAAACGTAAAGGCCGGAAGGAAAGGAAACCTTAGGGTGTGTTTGGTACGAGGGGAAATGAGGGAAATTGGGGGATTTTGCTCCTCCCCCCTTATTTAGATAATAAAAAATTTTAGAAGGGAAGATAAAAAGATTTTCCCTCCCTTCCCCTTCTAACATTTCCTTCCAAAATTGGGGGAATTTAGAGGGAAAATGTTATATTTTAGTTTCTATTAATTAACATGCACATGATTTTTACTTTTTTTTAATATACCTAGGTTGACTTCTTTTTAGATTTGTGTTATACATTGTTGGTATCATATTGCATTGTATTTTTTACTGCTCTATACATATTTTTAATAAGAAAAACAAATTAATATATACATTTTAAAAGTTGCAAGTAAAATTTTTTATTACATGACAAATATTAATTCTCCTTTATATGTTATACTTCAAAAACTTTTACATTGACTAGTGTTTATTTTATTTTCTATTGATTATATTCTTATATTTTTTATTATCTTTTTTTACATTATTAAAATCCCCACTCCCCTCCCTTTTTATCTATTCAAACAAGGTAAAATAAAGTCTTTCTCAAACCCTCCTTTCCCCTTCTCTCCATTAAAATGCCTCCCCTCCCCTCCCCTCCATTCCTTTAAGCCAAACATACTCTTAATGTGGTCACAGAGGTACAAGGCATGAGCTAGTGAAGTGTAACAAAAATTGTCTAGTGTGATTAAAGAATGCAATGAAACACTCGTCTCAATTTTGCAGTAGTCAGCATCAGAATAATTTTGATTTGAAAGAGAATTTTGCTTTTTTCTTGTTGGACTTGGCAAACAATTCGATATATGGAGACAATAAATACCGTATAATATTATTGTTAATTTACTTTCATTTTCAGTCCAAAAAAATTACTTTCATTTTAATTTTTTTAAGGCCAATGGTGTTTGTTGTTTTATAAAATGGAAAATAATTGTATCAAGTTCCTTCTATCAATTTCATCAAATTTTCTAATCATATGTGATCATGTGTCCTATTTTTAAATTATTATCATTTAATATTATAAAATTAAATAAAATAAATAGGACAAATGATCATGTATGATTAAAGAACTTACTGTAATGTATATAAAGCACTTAATGTAAGTATGATCCTTATAAAATTTACAGAATTGATTATTACTTGAGTCTTTCTTTAATTTATTTGACTACGTACATTTACGTGCTGCAATTAAATATTTTGGGAAAGAATTTTTGGTGACATTAATTACAATTTGGAGTGCTCACTACAAAAAAAAGCATCATATATTTGATTTCTTTGGTCCAATCCTCTTGTTTCTAATGATTGCGTGGAGAATTCATTGGAAAATAAAATTTATATTTGAGAAAAAGAAAGTAAATAACTCTGTTGAATATCAAAATTGGAATGAGTACGCTAAATTAATCAAATGACATACAAGTCCAAATTGCCCTTCATATAATTAAAAGAAAAAAAAAACCCAACAGCTATCTGGGGACAGAAAATTTTTGGCCAAAATGATACTGGGCCCTTTGCTAATTGATAAGTCGTAAATTTACCTAATTAATTATGATATTTTTAGACTAATTATTGGGCAATTTTTATGGCTAAATGATAATTTAAGTACTAATTATAATTAAATATGTATTAGGAGCATTTTAGTCATTTTATGTTAAAATGTCATAAAAATATCACCTTTTAAGTATTTTTATGGTAAGACTAAAATGCAACGTAAGAAAATTGTTGCCAAAGAAGAAAGGATTGAATTTGGTGCAAAGAATCAAGAGCTGTTGGGCCAAACCTCAGAAAGGTGCTTAAAGTCTGGGTCTTTTCTATAATTTTCCCCTTAGCTGCTGAAGGCCGTTAGAAACAGACCAGAGATCGCGAAAAGCATGGAGGTGAGATGGAAGAGCTGGATCGCCCTGGATACAAGGCCGTTTGAACTCATTCGAAATTCATTCTCTTCGTCTCGAAGCGACGAATCAGGAGAGAGCAAGAGTGGGAGCTGGGAGCATCTGTGGATGACGGAATTTGTACCTAAAGCTCGCCATAGCTCTATTCCGACGAGGCGTTTGCCCAGCGAACATGAGCTTATGATTTCTTCTCGTTTCTATGTTGGTTAGCTCGGTTTGAGCTTGGCTTTGTAATGTGGGTTGATTTAGTCTTGATTAGCTTCATTTTTAACTTCAGTTTCTGCAGATTCTCTGTTTATAACATTGAGATTCGATTATGTGGTTATCTTGCGTTTTTTAACTTCTATTTGGATTCATATGGTAGTGATGTACGTTTATGATAGGAATAATCTGGATTTTACCTTAGTTGAGCTCTGGATGAAGGATTAGACCGAATATTAAGTGACTTATAGTAGTTTCCTAAGTCCTTTTCGACTGGCTGTTTCCATTGCATGTTATTTCACATTAAACTTAGCTAATTCATGTTTAATTTGCTCTAATCATGTGAAGTGATGATGACAGAAGCCAATACACCACAGAATTCTCAATTGATTACTCTAATTCCATCTTCAATAATCTACTGTCCTGTTTTGGTTTTATTTTTGTCCATTTAGCTTCAGCTTGTTATTTTCTTGTTTCTTTCTTTGTTCTGTCATAATATAGTGCTTAACCATTGCTAAACTATTCTTAAATTAAGTTCTAAGAGTCCTAAATCCAAAGCGACACTAAAAACTTCTTGAGATTCAACCTCGAGTTTGCTCTTCTATATTGCTGCATTCTCTTGTTTTAAATTGAGGCATAACAACAAGGCTTATCACTAAAGCTTCCTAGATATATATACAAATTCACATATGAGGTAGCTATCAAGTTTTAAGATTTGTGAAATAATGATAACAGCTAAAATAGTACGGTAACATGTTTTGCCTAACAAATGGTAATAATAACTCTTGGTCAGTAATAAACTTTTTGGTGTATAAACAACAATACTAACCAATGCCCAAAGAATATACCAAATGTTAACATTATCGCTACTAGATTCATCTACCAGGCTTATAACCATTTTAGTAAAGGCAAGAAAGGTAACCATTTTGGTCGAGACCTCTCTCTCCCTCTCTCTCCCCACATCTCTGCTTGGTTTCCCTCCATTCTCGCTTACCTTCTTCTGCACAATATTTCATAAATAAATCAAACAAAAGAAGAACTCGTTTTCTTTTCTTCTGCAGAGGACAGAAAGGACGCCAAAATAGTGAGACTGGATAGGGGTAGAACGGTTTTAATACTTTATTCGTTTTATCGTTCAAATATTGCAGCTGTCGTAAAGTTGGATCCACCAAATATTCAACAAGTTTCAATGCGATCGACACTCCACCCTCTTCCATTAAATAATAATAACAGCCTGAAAGGAACGCGATTCATGAAGATATCATTAGGATGAAGATATCATTAACTCCAATTTCATTTTGGAGAATCGAGGCATCTTGGGTACTTAATGTCTTTGATGAAGATATCATCAGGATGAAAAAGAATGATTTCTTTCCTCTCCAGAGTAAAATAAGAAGGATCAATGGTTCAGCTTTCTTGCTATGATATCAGGCTTTGTGGGCCCAACTGTGCTCGGATATTAGAGGAACAAAATTTAGTGTCATATGATTCTACTTTTTTCTTGCAGATCGATGCAAAGGTTAAAGAAAGAAGAAAAAAAATGCAGTCAGCAAATAAGACCAGCAACTATTAGCAACTAAGAAGCTACTCATGCTTAGAGTTAGAGAATTGAGTCATATCACATATAGAGGCTTATGTATGGAGAAACAAAAAGAAAAATGGTAACAAAAACAGAAAATTAAGCATCTGAGAGAATTAAGCTGAATGAGAAAATGAGAGTCTGATTCAGGAGGAGAGGGACATTGCTTCATACCTGTAATGAGCAGGTCGATGTTGAGAGAAATTGAGTCGTTGAAAAGTTGAGACTTGAAAGTTGGAAGTCACAGTACATAGAAAAGATGTTCGAGGCTTTGATCAGTAGGTTTGACCTTTTTCCATTTCTTTTGGCCCCAAAACACCCCGTCTATATTCCAACATCCAAAAGTTAAAAAGCAATATTGTCAATTTTTATTTTTCAAAACTGACAAGAATTTAAAATTGAAATTCCAGAATTTTTTTTTGCATTAACTATATGATATTTATATATGTACATATCCTAATTCTCATGAGTTCTTAAGACGCAACTAACGTCAAATTAAAATTTTTATAATTAATGGCAAAAAAATTATAATTAAAAAGAAAGGATAAGGTTGTCATTTTGACTAATTTTTTTTTGATTTGATAGTAAAACATTATTGTCAATGATTATGAATTTTTTCAAGAAAGAAATAGCACAAGTTCGACAAATGTTATTAGTGTAAGCTATATACTTACTGAAGGTGAGAACAGATCATTTAATGTCCCCATTACTTGCTTTCCAACGAGGCTGCCTTTAGACCATATCCAAGAGTTAAAGTGTGAAAAAAGAATCTTATTTTGATTTGATTTGTTTGAACTTAAGCTAAAATTATTTGATCACATCTAAAATTCTTGTTTTGCATGATTTGATTCTTGTTTTCCTTTAACTTGTCTTGTTTTCCTAGGCATTTGGGGACATGAAGTCCCTACTACTTGCTTTTGCGCGAGGTTGCCTTTGGACCATATTAAAAAGTTAAAGAAAAACAGGAATATTATCATTTTACTTTTCTTAAGCTAAAATTATTTGACATTTCAGAATTCTTATTTTTCCTTAATTTACCCGAACAATTAATTATCTTTTATATCATTCTCAAAAGTGACACCAAATCGTGTGTGAGAGAGGGAAAGAATTCCATAATAATTTACAAATGAATTTTAATAATATATGTGTCAAATCACACTTTCATAACAAGTTGATTTGTGTTAATTATTTCTAAGTCAAATATATAATATTAGTAAAAAATTATATTTTTATGAGTTTAATTTTTTTTACATGAAATCTGCACGTACTTTTTTAAAGAAATATTGGGGAAAAATAGAAAGCAAGATAGAAAGGGAAACAAATAAATAAAAAAAATCCAAAAGGAGATTATTATAAATGGAAGAGACTTGGTAATTAAGTTAGGAAAACATAACTTAATAAGCACTGCTAACTTTGGCTCAGCTTAAGATGCAAATAATGTTTTTTTCCCTCTATATCAGACGACAATAAGAAAGATAAGTTGTTTTGACTCAGCTTTCTTGCTTTGGTTTCAGGTTTGTTTTTTTTTCCTGCCCTAGATATGTTCAGATATTAAAATAACAAAATTTAGTGTTTTATGATTTTACTTTTTCCTAGCAGATCGATGCAAAAAGTGAAAAAAAGAAGAAGGAAAAATGTAGTCTGCAAATGACTGCAGCAATTATTAGCAACCAACAAGCTACTCATACTTTGAGAAATGAGAGATATATGGAAAAACAAATAGAAGGAAAACAGAAAAAAGAAACACATGAAAGAATAAACTTTGATTCAGGGGGAGAGGGATATTACTTCATACCTGTGATGAGGTTGTAGTTTTGCAGTGCGATGGGCAGATGTTGAGAGAGATTGAGTCGTCAACTAAGTTGGGAGTCACAGAAAGTAGAAAAGAAATTAAAGATGTTTAATTGAGGCTTCGATCAATAGGTGTCGTCCCTTTTCATTTCTGTATATTCCAACATCTAAAAGTTAAAAAGCAATTTTATCATTTTTATTTTGCAAACGTTACAAGAATTTAATATTTAAATTTTGGAATTTTATTTTACCTTAACTTTCTGATGTGTATGTGTATATCCTAATTATAATGAGTTCGTAGGACGCAACTAACGTCAATGTAAACTGTCAATTTAAACATCGTGTAAGTAAAAAGAAAGATAAAACTGTCAATTTCAATTTCATAAGATTTCTATGTATTTAATTTAGAGTTAGGGGGCAGATTTAACAACAAACTATTTTTTTTTATAGGCACTCAAAAGAACTAAATATTATGGAGGTGTTAAAGGAGGCATTATAAATTTTTTTCATAAAAACATTTACAAGAAAAATTGGGACATTTACAAAAGAAAAAAAAAGTGATTTAAAAGAATACAGAGAGTAAAAAAATTTTGACATTCACATATTTGCCTTATAAAAAAATGTGGTCAAAATAAAATTACGTTTGGTCAATGGAAAGACAATAATGCCCTTATATATATATATATTTTGTTCATAAGATCATTTATAAAACAAGTAAACATATTTACAAGACAAATAAAGGGATTTAAAAGAATCTAGGACTTAAAAAAATTTTGATCATTAATTCATTTGTCTTGTAAATGCTCATATTTGTCTCTCCATTGATTAAACTTAATTTTATTTTGATCCAAGTGGTGCAATAAAATATTTTTTTACAAGACAAATAAGTGAATGACCAAATTTTTTAAATCCCTTAATTTTTTTTAGATCTCTTTACTTGTCTTGTAAGTGCTCTTATAAAAAAAAATAAAGGGTATTAATGTAAATGCTCTTTATATAAGTGCTCATATTTGTCTTGTAATATTTTTATAAAAAATAATTGTGTTAGATATCCATAAGGAAATAGTTTATTGAATAATAGAGAGTATGAAGACTGATAGGACCTACAATATAATATGTAAAAAATAACGGAAGTTAACTTGGGCTAACGATGTTGCTATGAGGAGCTATAAAAAAATTCATAATATCTATTTTTGCATATCAAAATAATTAGTTTTGTTGGATGGCTATACAAAAATAGTTAGTTGCTAAATTTACACATTAACCCTTTAATTTATTTTTACATGAGATGTGCACCCAATTTTCTCAAGAAATAATGGGAAAAAATAAATCCAGATAGAAAAGGATTGAAACAAAGAAATCAGAAAAAAAGGAGGAGATGACAAATGGAAGAGACTATATTGCTAAAAGATAAAAAATGTATCTATTTTCATTCATCTACATATTGGTTTCATTGTTCAATAGGTTTAAGTGTCATTGACATCATCGTTGTCATTTTTACTTTATAGATGAAAAACAACTTAATCGGAAACTCATTGAGTGCACAATTAAGATTGGAACAGCATAAATTATTTTAATTAATGAAAATGAAAATTTATTCCTTGGAAATTATAATGATGTATATATGTTTCACATAAAAATATGATGTATAGGTCATACTTGTGACTTCATAAGTTGTTTTTCTAGGGTAGTTTTGTTATGTTTAGGAATCTTGATAAACCATAAATTTACATATTTTATCCCATCTTATTTAATTAATTTAGATTATTCTAGGATAGTTTAGATTTATTAGGGAATATTTGTATAACTTGTTAATTCTAAGGGATAATATAAATCTAAATTAATTAAACATTATTGGGCTTAAATTGATAGTATTTTAATTTCTAATTTTATAATAGATTAATATTTTCAATTATATAATAGGTCAAATCTCATTTAATTCTTGCAGGATAGCGAAAGACATATCATAAAATCCAATGATGCATAATTAACTTGAAATTTTAAAGAAAATCTAATAGATGAATTTTATTGGGCTACTTGAATTTTAATAGGCTCAAATTGATACCTAAAGCTCTCTCTTCCTTCCCTTAAATTTAACCTAACAGCCCCTCTTCAAAAGAAAGAGGAGAGAGTCGCACGCTGAGCCCTGGAATTGCTGCTGGAGCGCCCATGTATTCTGCTTCCATTCCCTCTTCCACGTGAAACACCACTCACCACTCATCTATATCATTCACGCACAGACTCATCACAAACCCCTCATATATCCATTTAATTCACATCTTCACCTATTTGTTCATCAATGGCCACGGTGTGCGTGAAGGAGTTGGAAGATAATTTACTCATGGCAGCTTAAGTCTTTGAGGGAGACAACTTGAGAGGAGCATTGAGGAAAACTAAAGCCTATGAGCTATAATTGAAGACTACAAAAGATCGAGTTGCTTTCCAATTATTAGTTTCATTCAAAATTTTGGGTTATTTAGCTCTAAATAATTTTGAGTTTGTATTTATTGATGTTATAGATATATATTTTTTTGAATTGAATTAATATTTTGGATTGATTTACACTAAAATATTTGATGAAGTTTTTGTTTGCAAACCTTCAAGATTAATTTAATTATCAATTGGGTTTATCCTCTTAATTGTTTGATTGAGTTGGTTATTTGTTTAATTAGATAGTTTTCAGAATTAATTTTAAAGTATTTGTGATTGGTTTTAGTGGGTTTGATTAACTAGCTCTTAATCCGTTATGACTTCTCTAATAGATTAAGTGTTATGAACTTGAAGGTTTCCCATGGTTCAATTGGTTAATTAAATTCTGTTAATTTCAATCATTTTAATTCTCCCTTTGATCTGATTAATTAATTTGGGTGAAGAAAGTTAAACTCCATATGAATCCTTAGTTGTTCCTTGAATCAAATCTCGTTTTAATTTAATCTTTTCACTTAATATTTTTTTATTCTCCTGTCATAAAAAATACAAAACCCCCAAAATTGCACTCTTATTCTCATATAGATATTAGAGCATTGCATATCATATTTAGTTAGTTTTATCACATTTAGGTAATAGTGTCTTTAGATCCATTCCATTATATTCTTTATCATCTAAACTCAACTTTAAAGAAACTCACATATTGCTCCTTGAGAGAATGAACTAGGTTAACCCTAAACTATATAATTAGTTATGACCTAATTTAATTGATTGCTTTAACAATAGAAGCAAGGACACATCAAGGCTCTAGTAGTCAACCCATAAGAGGAACTAAGTCATTAGGATTTAATTCACACATAAGAGAAAATATAGGGAAAATGGCATCTAGGTCCCAAGGACCAAAGATATTTATTAAAAAGTCCCCCTAAATTTGTCCCTTACCAAGAGGTCCCTAGGGACTTTTGGGATATTATCTTCAGATGAGAAATTACCTGTATACCCCTATACTTTTCTGCACATGTCAGAGGAGAGAGAAAGGCAAAATGCGTGGGTACTGTTCATGCGCGGTAACAACTTCTCAAGCCGTGATAACAACTTCGTAAGTACGTTTTGACAACTTCTCAGGCCGGGGGGCGTACTGTTCACTCCGCCATAGAAAAATTTTAACAACTTATCAGGTGTGATGACAACTTCGTCAGCACGTTTTGACAACTTCTTAGGCCGGGAACTGTTCACTCCGCCATGGAAATTTTAACAACTTCTCAGGCCATGATGACAACTTCGTAAGCACGTTTTGACAACTTTTCAGGTGGGGGGTACTATTCACTCCGCCATAGAAAAATTTTAACAACTTATCAGGCGTGATGAGAACTTTGTCAGCACGTTTTGACAACTTTTCAAGCCGGGAACTGTTCACTCCGCCATGGAAATTTTAACAACTTCTCAGGTCGTGATGACAACTTCGTAAGTACGTTTTGACAACTTCTCAGGTGGGGGTCCTGTTCACTCTGCCATAGAAAAATTTTAACAACTTATCAGGCGTGATGACAACTTCGTCAGCATGTTTTGACAACTTCTCAGGCTAGGAACTGTTCACTCCGCCGTGGAAATTTTAACAACTTCTCAGGCTATGATGACAACTTCGTAAGCAAGTTTTGACAACTTCTCAGGCAGGGGTACTGTTCACTCCGCCACAGAAAAATTTTAACAACTTATCAGGCTGGGATGACAACTTCGTAAGCAAGTTTTGACTGCTTGTAATGCATGTTCATATGGATTTGCCATAACATGCATTATAAGTTGTCAAAACGTGCTAATCAAGTTATCATCCCGGCCTGATAAGTTGTTAAAATTTTTCTATAGCGGAGTGAACAGTACCCTCCACTTGAGAAGTTGTCAAAACGTGCTTACGAAGTTGTCATCACGGCCTGAGAAATTGTTAAAATTTCCATGGCCAAGTGAACAATTCCCAGCCTGAGAAGTTGTCAAAACGTGCTCACGAAGTTGTCATCTGGGCTTGATAAGTTGTTAAAATTTTTCTATGGCGGAGTGAACAGTACCCCCTTGCCTGAGAAGTTGTCAAAACGTGCTTATGAAGTTGTTATCACGGCTTGAGAAGTTGGTAAAATTTTCCATGTGGCGTGAACAGTACCCCGCATTTTTTGAAAAAGTATAGGGGCATGTATGTCATTTCCCATATGAACATAATATCCCAAAAGTCCTTAGGGACCTCTTGGTAAGGGACAAATTTGGGGGGACTTTTTAATAAATTTCTTTAGTCCTTGGGACCTAGGTGCCATTTTCTTGAAAATATATTTCCTAGCAGAAGAGACAAGTCCTTTAGGTTTGTTAGTTTCGAGGTCATGATGAATTGGGCACTAATAATTTTTTCAAAATAAAACACCAAAATTTAATAAATGAACTTCTACTTAGTAACATCACACTCTGAGCAAGAGATATTAGAGAAGGGTCACATTGGGCAATTGTGCTGGTTTGGTCTCAAATAAGTTATATAAAATCCAATATCCACAAAGCATTGTGAGTTCTGCGTAGTATTGTGTAGTTTTGGGATCTAGAAAAATGGAAAGTTGGCACCAAGTGGGTTTATTTGCGCTTGGTTTAGAATTGGCTTTTTTTTTTTAAAAAAGGATTAACATAATCTCAAGTGATCCACTTTATTTTTAGTCCTTATAGTTTTAAATCATTAGTTTTAGTGCCTTAAATCTCCTTTTGTCTAATATGTTAGTCCCTAGAATTTAATAAGGATATTAATAGTAGTATATATAATGACATGGCATTAACACCATCAATTGTGCTTATATGGTTTGATGACTGGGTGAGCTGACTAATCTGTAGCTTATGTGGCGGAAGCCTACTACTATTGTTGATCGTCTTTAACTCATAAACCATAAGAAACGCTATTATGAGCATTAGAGATGCAACTAGATGATGATTGGTTTACACCGATAAACATGTGTTGAAGGAGGTGTTTCAGTACTGGAGGGAGTCATCTTCTTCAGAGGTAGTAATAATGGATGCAAGGTTGGGACGATCATAGTAGCTTGTAAGTATGGTTGGTTTCATGGTTTCTTTTACTCTCTTTGTTTGGATGCTTAAAAAAAATACCAAATCCTCTATGCCTTTGTAAAATTGTCCGAACAATTTCTCAGCATCCAAACTGTAACATCTCAAAAATTTTCAGGCCTAGATAAGGTAGTTGGGGTAGATCAAGTGTCATACCCTGATATTTTTTAGGCTTAGATGGGTATTTGGGATGAATTAAGGGCCTTAGTCTGTAAAGGGGAGAGAAATCTCACAACTATTGAAGTGAAATAAGGGGAAGGACATATGTGCAAAAAGTAAGAATTCAACAAAGTTTAAGGCTGGAATTCAATCAAGTCTGAAAGCCCCAAAAATTTTCATAAAATCCCAGAAAATAGAAAAGAGTATCCAGGACAGTATATGAGCCTTAGAATGAGGTTATGAGGCCACATAAATATTTAATGAATTTTTTAATATTTGAATAATTTTTAACCTTACCGGGTTTTTGGCTGAAAATTAATTATTTCAAATATATTGGGACCTCAATGTTCTGGATTGGGATTAGAGGAAATTTACCCAAAATTCTCTAAACATCCCAGTTGGCTATCATTAAAATTTCATAATTTTGGACATATAGAACTCCCATAATGAATTCCTCTCCGAAAATTGCCTTCTACTGGAAAAATTGCCTTGCCTAGCTGCATTTCTCTTCAGAGGACAGCTCGCTCTCTCTCGAGTAGTGTCAACTCTGATGCAGAGGATCACCTCCCAAACTAAGAGGTCACATCATAACCAATAGCCTCTTAACCTGACTCATTCGCATCTCTAGCAGTGGTATCTATCTTTGGGAATCCAAGTCCTTTACCTTAACTCTCTTATTTCACGGAAGTCTATATACAGCCTAAAGTTGCCATCCTTCTTTATCACACACGGTACTGGAGCACTGGGCCTGCTAAAGCCCTTTTCTACTAAATCATTTATCTATCATCTTAGCTCGATCACTTCATGGGAAGCCATTTTATAAGGAGCTTTCGAAATCAACTACACTCCCGGTACCAGATCAATGGTAAACTCCACCTCTGCACATAGCATAACAATCTTATTCTCATATACAAGCAGCATACAAAAGTACACAACAAGTAGTTTAATAGTTAATAGCAGCAGAACTATGCACACTCAACTAGATACTTCTAACTAGAAACATACAGGAAAATTATCTCTTAAACTGATCCTCTCTGAACTACATAAAGGTCCTCATGATACATGCCTCTAATTGCCTGAGTCATATCTCATAGCTTGTCACAGGCTAGTCTATCAACTGCTTAACCTGATGGTTCCACTCTGGGGTCCATGGGAGTACTAATACTAGAACCCACTTTCAACCCTACTCAGCTATTAAAGATCCCTCTACTGCTATCTCCTAGAAACTATCTCACTGGGTGCAGGAAGGATTGATCCTTGCACTTAATAGAGTACTAGAAAAAAGATGGTAGAATAAGACATCTCCCTATACGATCTCTGGTCAGTGAGGGACTGTAAGAATAGTGGCATAAGTATGAATATGGGAGTCAGTTAGAGATGATAGAAAGGTTGAGTAAGGTCCATAAGACAATAAGGTGATCGATAGCTAGTCTTGGGGAATTGTCTAAGTAGTTGACAAC
>JBAGKO010171249.1:0-18146 GCA_037177275.1 Acacia concinna | reverse complement strand
GGGTCCAAATACAACAGTGTCTCACAAATAAAATATAGTTGATCCACCACATCAGAGTACATAAAATGAGGCCTCCAGCCCAATAATGAGCTAACAGTTATTAAGACAGTTATCTAAAAAAATGTCAAAATATATTAAATCATGATGACCCTATGATGGCAATATATAAACAATAGAATCCCTAAAAAAGTTCAGAGGCATATAAGGCTAGTGTCACGTATATCTCCGCCTGCTTCCCTTGACCTCTGTTCGAATGAGAGGTCTCGCCTGAAAAATATTTATAATAACGGGGTGAGACATGAAGTCCTAGTAACCAAAATCAATTTACAAAATATGCAAGAAAAGGTTGCAAGTCATAGAAGCAGGTTTATCAATAAATATAACAATATTCTCAATAATAAAATAGTACTTGGTACATCCTATAATTAAACCATCCCCACTCATCCATCCTGCTCCTCCTTATATCTTCTGGACGTGGCACAACCTATCAGTGCTAGTATGCTTAGTCAAAAGTTAGCTAGTCACTTCAAGAAAACTGTCCCCTCCCATGTCACCACCACTATACCGTAACAGGGAGGTGTCCATCCAAAACACTCAACTCAAATTTGGGCCAAGAATGAGAGAGCCAATGGGCACACAATCTCATAATATATCTTTCACAATACCCCATAACAGAATACAATATGCTTAATATAATTTTTCAGAAGCATATCACTACAGTAACATTCCATCATAATCATCATAACAGCAAGAAGTCAATTGTATAAATCACAAATCATACATATAAGTTGGAAAATACACTGCTTCATTGAAACAAATTAATATTCAAACATACACTTAATTATCCAAAACACATATAAGTATTACTAAATAGATTAAGGGTTAGAAAACACCTTACAACTCAAAATAAGCATATAAAATAAATTAATCCTGGTTACCTTAACTTTGAGCCTAATCTTACAACCTTTGACAAATAAAGGTAGCAACCAAAATCCGGTCGCAATCAATCTATACAATAATGTAGATACAAATTTAATTTATGAATTAAACAATTTACACAATTATATAATTTTAAAGCTTTAAATTAATTACCCAAAAATTTTGATTTCACACTTTAATCCCAATTATTTGTTTCAAGCTTAATCTAATACATTCCTCAACTCAATTAACTCATTTGAATCATAAGTTAACACCAATTACATATAATCGTACAAAATCCCCAATTTTAAAATTTAAATATTCAACATAAAATTGCTATTTTATAAATCTCAAATTTTTTCTAATAATCTAATCTGATTAAAATTTTAATAATACCTCCAATAGCCTAAAGAAATTGTTTAATACAAAATTTAGTAAGTCACACAAGTAAAAAATAATCATTTTTGGGTTTGATTTCTCTAAAAATAATTATAAAATCACATAACAATCAAATCAAAAATCTAAAGTGATTAAAACTATCTACTGACATCCCTTTACACTCTTATAGTCTTATATTGTTGAAACTCAAAACTTTCCCAAAACTCTAACCCAAAAATTTCCTCTAATCAGAGCAAAATCACTATCATTTAAAAGCCAAAATCATTTAAAATAATTCTGATAAAGAATTTTCATGAAAGGAGATTGATTTGAGTACCTATTTGATCCCAAATGAAGAACTCTAGACTGAAAGAACAATATTGCCAAACCGACGAAGAACTCGCAATTCCTCTCTTCCTCTCTTATTATTATCTTTCATTAATCTCTTATATACATATATACATATATATATATATATATATATGTATTAATAATAACAATAATAATAATAATAACAATAAAAAGTATTATTATTTCTACATTTTCATTTCCAGTAATTTCTTTTATAAGTATAATTCAAACTTTTATAAAACAATTTCTTTTTCTATTTTGTTTTTCTTTAAACACACACACACATCTTTCTTTCTTTTTTCTCATTCATATAAATATGTTATAAAGAATCCCTTGATTCTAGCTCTAATCCCATGATTCTAAGATCTGATTTAGGATTTGAGTTGTTTAGGAAATATTTTGATTTTAATTTTCTATTTACTATCTTATTTATTGTTTGATTGTAATTATTGGTTTCCTCTTCCCTCATTTTCCTATATATTGTACCTTTCTCCATCCACATAAATAGAGAGTAAAATTATACATTTGATTTGCAATAATATATATATATGTGTGTGTGTGTGTGTGTGTGTGTGTGTGTTAATGTCTTTTCCTTTGCTCCCTTCCTCTCTTTCATCACAGATGCACATTTGTTTCATTAATATATATATATATATATATATTAATAACAATATAATATTGATAAATTACAATTATCTCTATATTTCCATTCATTGGCTTCTTTTACAATTATAATTCATACATTTATAGAACATTTTCTTAACAATTACCTAACAAATCCATTTATAATAAATAATTCTTTCGTAATTGAAATTAAATTCTAATCTAAAAATTAAGATGTTACATCTCTCCACATCTAAATATAATTTTGTCCCCAAAATTCGATTCAACCTAGGAAAATGAGAATTATAACTTCAAATTCCAAGCAATCACACCATAGTACAATGTCACACCCAACATGACAAAACACAATGCTGAGTATTTGATGTTACGGCCTGTGATATCTTGTGCTTGTAATCCTAAATATATCAGCCGCACCACAACAACATTTAGGATTACAAGCACAAGATATCATAGGCCGTAACATCAAATACTCATCCCATAGGATTTTAAGCTTAGTATAGTAATCACTTACAGAAAGATCATTCTGTCGTAACCCTTGAATTTCTTCTTGAAGATCAGCAAGGCAGAATATATCACTCTGTGAGAATCACGCCTTTAAATCTTCCCAAACATCACTTGCCCAATCAATCCATAAGTTACTTTGTGCAATCGTTGATGTCAAGGATCGTGTAAGCCAAGAAAGAACCATTATATTACATCGTTCCTATGCTGGATAGAGTGGATCAATAGCATCTGGAATAGGATATTGATTATCGATGAACCATAACTTATTCTTAGACAAAAGAGCCATTTTCATCGCCCTTGCCCAAGAGTGGTAGTTAGGGCCAGGGAGAACAGGAGATACAAGAACAAGCGAGAGATTCTCGTTCAGATGTATATAATATGGACTTGCAACATTTTGTGAAGCTTCAAGCACCATTGAATTAGACTGAGCATCAAGAAATGAAGATGATGTCTGATGCGAAGTCGCCATTGACATATAACAAATAAACACCGAAAATGGGAAAAACTGAGATGAATCAATCGATCAGGAATGACGAATCTTGACAATAAACGAGATATTCAATCTCACGTCTTTGATACCATAACATAATTGTATATTTATCTGAATGCAATAAGATCTCAAAAGAAGAAATAGAGGACGAGAGGAAGAGAAACACAAAAGGGAAAGTAAATTGAAAAAATAAAATCTTTTCATATCTCGGAATACTGTACATGGTGTCTTTTTATATACATTATTCACAATACTCCTATATAATAAATATGTGACAGTTGGCACTAAACATAACAAATTCTGTTAATGCTAACTAATGATTAACTAAGCTAATTATTCCCTATTAAGTTTAGTGGTTGCAAAATAGAATAAGGGACTTGCAAGAGAAACTAACAAAAGTATGAAGACGATGAGTAATAAAAAGAGTAGCAAATACTCCAAGAAACTGGCACGGTGCTACCCAAACAACAAGCTGGTCTCACAGAGGAGGTCATGTTGTGTTATGGCAGTGGCAAGCACGAGAAGTAGGGGGCTTGCCAAACCCCAAAAAAAATCATGACACAGATCATGTTATGATTATGACAAGGCCACATGGTCAAGGGGAAAATTTGATTTAAGAAAAGTAATAGGGGGTTTAGAAAAGCAATAAAGCCCAAGGTTGGAGGCAAGATTGAACCTAATAGCTCAAGGGTAAGTTCAAGATTCGATTCCAACAAAGCAACATTGAAATCCCCAACACAGAAGTGGCAAAAGAGGATAAGAAACTCGAAGGAAGTTGTAGAAAGGAAAACCTGAGATGAAGGAGATGAGGAAGGTAGTGAAGGCATGAATAAGATGGTGGATGGTGGAAGAGAGAGGAGTATAAGCAGTGAGAAGGTAACAATGGTAGAAGGAAGACGATAAGAGATAAAGCGGGTGAGAACGGATGATAGATCGATAAGAAGAAAAGGGAAGGCATCGATAGGAAGAAGGAAGGAAAAGCTATGTTGGTGGAAGAGGAAATAAAAAACCGAAGATAAGAAGGAGAAGGGAAGACAAGAAAAGCAGAGCAAGTAGAGGATGGTGCCAAAAAGCGTCAAAAGTGACACCATTAAGTGTCAAAGATGACGTCTAAAAGTGTAAACTTTGGGCCTTAAAGAGAGAAGCTCTTAGATTTCAAAACCCATCCTCATCTCTGATTCTTCTTTCTACTCGTTGAATGAGAAGAGAAATCGTGCGTATATAATATACCCCCACTTTGATGTTACAAGAAACTAAAGGGCCATGTGCCCTTTAGTTTCTTTTACTATATATCATTATATATATATATATATATATTTCTTTTTTTATTTTAGTTTATCTTATTCTTTTTCTTCTCTCTCCCCTTTCCTTTCTTTTTTTGGTTTTATGTTATTAATTATTAATATATATACATATATATTCCAATTGCTTTATTATTATTATTTTTAATAAACAACAATAATAGATTATTCTTTCTACATTTTTATACCACCAATTATTTACAAGTATAAATCATATCTATACTAAAGACTCTTTTTTTCTCAAAAGTTACTTAATAAATTCCTTATCATAAATATTTTTTTAATTAAATGTAATTAAATCCTAAGTATGAAAAAATAGGATGTTACATTTTGCACATGGTGCATTACGGGTAGAACTTATGGACAATTTGGAGATGCTCTTTTTTATATGAGAATGCTATTCTGAACCCGTGTTTGGTATTTTAGCATACAAAGGAATGACTTTCTAAATTTTGGGAGGGGAATAGATGGAGAATAGATGAAGATCAATTGGAGAGAGCTAATGGAGATATATCTTCTAAGACTAAGTGGTGTGCCCCTCTTGCGAGTTGAGTTAAGATTAGTATGGATTGTCGGTTTGTGCACAAACCGAATATGTGGCTATTGGTTTGGTGACCAAAGATTGTCATGGCAGGTTAATTGGTGGTGAGCATAAAATGGTCCAAGCTGAATCAGTCTTTATGACATAATGCAAGGCTTGCTTAGAGGCCATTAAATTTGCTCTCATAAACCAATTGGACCATGTTATTTTTGAATATGATAACTAGATGTTGATTAAATGTGTGAATGAGAATGGTTGCTCACCAAATTGGAAATGCAATCCTTTTTTGGAGCATATCCTTAAAGAAAGGAAACACATAAGGAACCATGTTTTTTAGTGAATTCTAGGAGAAGCGAACTAGGTAGCAGATTGGCTAGTCAGAGCTTCAGTAAAGGGTCGTGTCCAGATAATTGGATAAATAGACCTCCACCAGATCTTATGCGATTATTATTGCAAGACTCATAGATGTTGTAGTGAATTCTTGATAACTAATATTTTGCTTATGATGAGGTTGTATGATGACTATTAATGTATTAATGAATTTCATGGTTTGCAGGCAAAAAAAAAAAAAAAAGAAGAAGAAGGACTTATGGATGGTGTGCTTGATCCTCCCACAAGGTCAGTTTGGCCTCCTTTCTACCTAGACGTAAAACACAATACAAATTGATTACAATATAATCAATTTAACTAATTTTCTTATAAGTTTTTGGGATAACCATACCACAAAAATAAATGGTTAGAATTAAAGAACCTAAGGTTTCATAAGATTCTTATTTAAGGAAACCTAATGTGAGATTTGTGACATCTAGCCAAATTAGTTAATTAGTCCGTTTGGTTCAATTATGTGGGAGAGGATTACGTGTAATCCTATGTAAACAGGCTGATTGTGGTGTTTGGATAGGCTTATTGTAATGTAAAGAGGATTACATTTGTAATCCATATTACATCATTTGATGTAATCATAATTACACAGCTAAGACTCATTAATGGGGATGCATGCATTCTGTAATTCAGGGAAAAAAACAATATAACCTTTATAACTTTTTAAATTGACTATATTGCCCATAAACAATCCTACCTTATATCCCCATAACATTGTCGTGCCTCCTCTTGCGTCATTCAGTCAATATCACCGGTGGGTCGGTGGAGGCACAGAGGAACAAGCCGGTGTTCTTCGAAGGTGGGATATACATCTTCAATTTGGAAGATCTATTGAGAGCTTTGGCGGAAGTTCTAATAATGGAGGGTAATTGAAAATTGTGTGTTTTTTTAAAATATTTAAAAGCAGAGCCTAGTGTGCGCTGCTGCTTTGGCCTCCAAATTCATGTTATTCTTAACAAACATTCTCTGTCTTCCTTTTGCTTTTGTTATTTCATGTTCCTTCCTTCAAGTAATATGCTCCTCCTCATTATTATATTTATTCCCTCTTTCCCTCACTGAAGAGAAAAAATAAAGGCAAAAAGAAAATATCCACCCTCCATCAATAAAAGGGGGAAAAAAGCCAATATGCCACTCAACGTGCTTCTTTATGCCTTCCCAAAGCTATACTAGGAGACTGCCCAAAGCAGAATGTTATTTCCAATGTGCTTCTATCTTGTTATATACCAATATGCCTTTTCAGTATTTATGTGTTGAGGTGGAGACAAAGTGAAATTTTTGGTTAGGATCATTATCTTATGAATGGATTTATATATTGGCTCAGTTTTAATTTCTATGAAAATTAAACTTTTTATACAACATATGCATTATACTTTACTATTACACATATGAATAGAGTCTAACTTATGCGAGTTATTTAAATAATTTTTTATACATATTGGTAAAGGGTAATTTTATCTATTAATTTATTATTCTTAGTAGGAATAGGGTTATTGTACATGCTTGATGAAATAATAGATAATTTCAAGTCATTATACATATATATGTAGACAAGGGGTAATTTTGTCTCTTGATATACTATTATCATATATTACTATATTTAATATAATTCAACCAAACCTTTTCATGTCTATGTATCATCTTTTCTTAATAACAAACCAAACAACTTCATGTAATCACCATTACATTACTTTCCGTTATACTGTATTACATTTCATTACATTCCCTTTCATTTTGTGAATCAAATGGGCAGTTAGTGTTTTTTTATGTTAAGACCACGAGAGAGTACTACAATTAAGGAACCTGTTCTCATGTCCATCCTTTTCTTATCCAAAGGATGGGCAGGGGGAGCTCGTTTCATTTAGATTGCTTAGTTTTTTTTTTCTTTTTGATTTTTCAAAAAAAAAATTTTTAATTGGGCAGAAAATCTAAAATAAAGATAATATATTAACTAATATTTTTTTAAAAAATATCTTTAATTTAAAAACAATTAGTTAAAAAAAATTAAATCTACAGACCTAGACAGTCTAGGTGAGACAAGCTTCCCCTGCCCATCATTTGGATGAGTAGGGGAATTGTCCCTAAGCTTTAATAGATCTTCAGGAACTTTTATTGTGACCGTTGAAACTTGCTATATAGCTACAAACACCTTCAAAAATTTGTTAGATTTAATTGTTTTGCCCAAGGACGACGACGACGACAACAATTATTATTATTATTATTATTATTATTAAAAATTTTGCATAAAGTTGTCTAAAGTAGGAAAATTCTAAATTAAGTTAGTAAATTTAATAAATCCTTAATTAAATTATTGACCCAATTTAAAATTTCAAAATATAAGTAAAGAAACTTTAATGCCCTCTCTTAGATTCTTCTCTCCTCTTAAAAGGATTTCATTATAATAATTTGTAACTTATTTTTCAATAATCATATATATATAAACATCACTATATAATAAGATATTTTTTTCAAAAATATAACCAAAAAAATATGATTCACTTAAATGAAAGAATTTTTTTTATGGATTATCAAAAGTAATTTAAAGAAAAATGGAAAGCATAACCCTTGAAAACAATTAAAAAAGCTGGCGAGTTGAAGTAAAAGTCACATGTATATAATTTTTAAGGTTGTCAAACCTATGAGTTGAAGTAAACTCATAACAAGAATGTAAACCCAGCTAATATATTCTTAAAAAATTTACCTTTATTAATAAATGAGTATTAAAAATATATACTTAAAATATAAAAATGAAGATAATTTAATTTAAATATCTTTTAAATATTAATAACATAAATAAACACATCAACATTTATAATTTATTATACCCAACAAAAAAAATTCTATAAAGTTTATACATAAAGTCATTGCACATAATCCAAATGAATAAAATAACGTAAATTTAAGAATGAGTTGATACAATTTTATAAAGTAACATTATAAAAATGGTAAACTCAATGTTAAATTCGAGAGTTTAACTAAGTTTATTACTAACACGGGTTTAAATAAAAACTGACTCAATTTTATAAGCTGGAAATGAAAAATGGGTGCGAATGATTTGTAAATGCAGATAAAAAAGATTTAGGACAATTTCCTATAACATGAGACATGACCAAACAAATCCTAAGGACAATAGGGATGACCCAATACCACCACTAATTATTTGTTACTCAGCAGTAGCCTTCAACATTATTGGGAGCAACGGCGCAAATACAATCACGGGGCAATTTCAACCATGACCCTACAAAATTTAATAAATGACTAAAAAATAACAATAATACTTTTGGTTAATGAGGTTAATTTCTTAGTCATCATGGTGATCCTCATCAGTAGTTGACGTCATTGATGATGGAAAACCAGAAAATTCCAACAATTGCCTTCCTAAGTAGACAAATCAAAATTGGCTGCCATGGCTCTCTTAGTGACATATACCATCTTATAACAGAAACAATATTCAAATTTTATTTTAGAGAAAAAGATAAATAAATACCCCATAAATATTAAAAACTTTAAAAGATGATTTAAATTTAGTAAATGATAAATGATGGATTGAAAATTTGAGTTTTAATCATTCTGTGTTGAATTTTAGTTATTCTCTATTAAATTTTAATTATTTTCTATTCAGTTTTAATCATTCTTTATTAAGTTTTATTTAGAGCATCTCGTTTATTATTTACTAATTTAAACAATATTTTAAAATTTTTAATATTTAGATGATATTTATTTATATTTTCCCTTTATTTTATATATGGACCCTAGGCTGCTCAGCACCTGTGAGGCCATCTTTAATTCTCCCCAATAATTATCAAAACGCCAAAAATTAAGTGACAATAAAATACATTAATGGACTATCCACCTACTCCAACTGAAAATGAAACACAACAACTACCCCACTCAGTCGGAAGAGGATTTTCTCAGAAGCCTTACCTCCTATTCTCTCAGAAGCAGCAATCTGAACCATTGATCTTTAATCTTGGCATTTTTTCAAAAAAGAAAAAACACACACACACACACAGAACTGAAGGATTATGAGGGAAAAGGAGAAAAGGATTCTGAGCCACTCGGTCTTGCCGCGAAAAAAAAAATAAAGAAAGAAAGAAAGAAAGAAAAAACAGCTTCTCATGGAACAGTCTCCTCGTTTTAATTTCTCTCGCCACAAAAATATTTATTTTGCATTCCATACCTGACGTCAGGATCTTTTTTCATTTAAATATAAATATGTGAGTTGAGTTCTAATAACTCCGTGATATAGCTTAGTGTTTATTTGGTATGATTTATAAATAATTTATTGTAGAGTATAAAATAAATATGTAAAACAGATCTTTCTCATATTTTATTCATAAAATTTTATTTAACTAAAATAAATTATAGAAAACAAGCTGTTAATCAATTACTAGTGACATACTTTTATATAGAGCCGCAGCCCATGCTTCTGCTGTACAAGAAATTCTTGCATATACTTAATGCACCAATATATCTATATACTGGTCAATTAATGATAATTCAGCATTTTTTACACTTTTTTTGACAACATTTATTGAGGAGGGAGGATAAAGGGTTACACTTTTTTTAAAAAAAAAATTTAAATAATAGATAGGAGGGAAGAGTCAGGATGACACATTTATAAAAAAAATACTTGAGTTATCATAATGTGGTTAACTAGTGTATAAATATGTTGGTGGATTGAGTATTAAGTTCATAAGTTCATGTAAGAATTTCTCCTGCGGCAGTGACTGTTTCATATTCATCATTCTGAGTCTAACAGAGACCCCTTAGTTCTTGTGGCTTCCCTCCTTAACTTTTATTGGCAGAAAGAGGTGGGGCTCCTCAAATTTTTTTACTCACATGCGATATATCTTTGTCTCTCTGTGTGAAGGAGTGGTAGCGAGGAAGCCACATCCCTTATCCACACACACAATAACCTCCTTTTCCGAACCTCTCCAGTCAATACTCCTCAGCCAAACCAAAGTTTAATTTAAAGCTGACATGGGTTCCGCTAGCGACCATGCCCGCCAACCATTGTTGCCGCCCAGCGACCATCATCCTTCGTCGGATCAATCGTTCACCTCCAAGCACCACTCTGACGCTGCCCTTGAAAGCATCCTCTCCGATACCAGCGTCCCTTTTCGGCGCCGTTTAGGTCCCGCCACATGGATCGAGTTCAAGCTCCTTTTCCACCTGGCTGCTCCCGCCGTCGTCGTCTACCTAATCAACTATGTCATGTCCATGTCCACCCAAATCTTTTCCGGCCACCTCGGTAACCTCGAGCTCGCCGCCGCTTCCCTCGGCAACACCGGCATCCAAATCTTTGCATATGGCCTCATGGTAAGCTGTCTCTCTGTTTTCAATCAGTCTTTTTCAGAAAAACCATAAAAGGGATAAGCAAGGGTCTAAAAGGAAAGAACTTTTCCACGCCTTTTTTATTTTAATTTGATGAACAGTTGGGCATGGGAAGTGCTGTGGAAACGCTGTGTGGACAAGCTTACGGTGCTGGGAAGTACGAAATGTTAGGGGTTTACTTGCAGAGATCGACGATCCTGCTATCGATAACGGGAATACCCTTGACCATCGCGTACGTTTTCTCCAAACCCATTCTGATATTATTGGGAGAATCGCCGAGGATCGCGTCCGCTGCTGCACTCTTCGTGTTTGGCCTAATCCCTCAAATCTTCGCTTACGCCGTGAACTTCCCCATCCAAAAATTCCTTCAAGCACAGAGCATAGTGGCGCCAAGCGCATATATATCAGGAGGGACCCTGTTGGTTCACTTGTTGTTGAGCTGGGTTCTTGTGTACAAGGCCGGCCTGGGATTGCTGGGGGCGTCGTTGACATTGAGCCTGTCGTGGTGGATTATTGTGATAGCACAGTTCGTGTACATAGTGAAGAGCGACAGGTGTAAGTACACGTGGCAAGGGTTTTCAATGCAGGCCTTTTCGGGGTTGCCGGAGTTCTTCAAGCTATCTGCGGCATCGGCGGTGATGCTTTGCCTGGAGACTTGGTACTTCCAGATTCTGGTTTTGCTGGCGGGCCTGCTTCCTAATCCTGAAATTGCCCTCGATTCCCTTTCAATCTGGTGAGTCATTTATTTAATCAAGCAAAAGTGATTGCGTGACATTAGAGCATCACATAACCGCATCTGATGTGATGTGACGGTTTAATTCTTTTTATTTAATTTTTTTAATACTTATTTAAAAATTAGAAAATCCAAAAATTTTGAAATTCCAAAAAATGAGAAAATTCCAAAAAAAATCATTAAAATGTTAAAAAAACAATAAAATGCCAGATCAGTTCTTAGTAGGAATTTAAGATTTTTAAAATTTTATAAAATTATATAAATATTCTAATTTTTCACAACTTAGGTATCTATTTCACAACTTGAATACACGTTATTTAAATGTTTTTGGAATTGTAAAAATAGATGTTCAAATAGGGGAAAGAGATGTCCCACTCCTAAAAAGTTAGGGGTATTTATATAATTTCATAATATTTTAAAAATTTTAGATTCTTGACAAGGTCTGATATAAGATTTTTATATTCAGAATACTGAATTATCTTTTTATTATTTTTATAATATTTTTATAAAATTTTTCCTTTTAAAAATCCACTGAGCAGTTATTTAATGCGGGATTGGTTAAAGCCATGTATGCATATTAGTTAGTTCACTCTTTAATATAAGAAATATTTAAATAGTTGGACTTATATTAAATATTTTTATATTTATTAATCCCTTTTTAATTTATCTTCTTTTATACTCACTTGTTAATGATCAAAGATGAAAGAGAACAGAGGAATTAAAGAAAATAAGTATGATATTTTAAAAATATACGTCTTATAAAACAACTTTATTAATTTAATCAAATTAAATAAAAACGTTTTATATTAAATATGAGAGAGATGGTTTTTTTTAAAGAATTCCACTTAAATATCATTTAAATTTTAAAATTTTATATAAGTTTTCTTATCATAATAGTAATGGAATTACTTAATTTATAATATAATTAACAATTCAATTTTATGAAAAATCACTGATTTAATATTTTAAAATTAAAAAGTTATTTAAATTGAATTCTATCATTTTTTTCATCATATATTTTAAATTCGTATTTTATTTTATATAATTACTTTCCTATTGGGAGGGTCGAGAAAGATCCAAAATTTAGTTTAGTGGCACAGAGCTGCTGCCTGCATTATTTAAGTGCACACATTCCCCATCGTTTCCACAGTATTGGGACATTATCTTCTTGGTTGACCCGTACTGTTTAGCGTATCCAAATGCAGAATTGAACTCTTTGCAAATATTGCACCTCACAGCTTCAATTCGAACTCCCAAATCATCATCTCGCCGGTGTCTTTCTAGGCGTATGTTTCTTTGCCAGTTCCGCCGTTCACACACTACTATTTTCCTCCGGCCAACAACTCAGATACTTATCCCATTAAGTCTAAAGTCTAGATAATTCCTTCAGGTCGCACCCAAAAAATAATTAATGCCCTCTACGTGGGGGCCCATCAAAATGATCCCTTTGTTTTATATGTCACCACTCAGTACTCACCACATTGATTCACAAGAAAAACGGGCCTGACAACTTGCAATTAATTCGTTTCGTTTGGGTTTACTAAATGCAGCACCACAATATCTGGATGGGTGTTCATGATATCGGTTGGATTCAATGCAGCTGCAAGGTATGTTTTGTGATTGAAAAGTAAGCAAAATTCAATCCTTGGAAATGTCCCTCGATCTCATTTGGCAAGTCTGACTGTGATGACAATGAGTGAGTATAATAATATTGGTGTGAGAATGGTGCAGTGTGAGAGTGAGTAACGAGCTGGGGGCAAGAAACCCAAAATCAGCGGCTTTCTCTGTGGTGGTGGTGACAGTCATATCTTTCATCATATCCGTTATTGTGGCCGTGGCTGTGCTTCTTCTACGCGACGTCATCAGCTACGCCTTCACGGAAGGGGAAGTGGTCGCCGCCGCCGTCTCCGATCTCTGTCCTCTTCTTGCGCTCTCCATCGTCATCAATGGCATTCAGCCTGTTCTATCTGGTAACTTCCTCCCTTCAATTTCTCTACATTATTACTTGCTCTTCAGTTAAGCGTCACTCTTCTCTTCTATACGATCTCTTTTATGAAAAAGTACGTACAGCCGCGCGCGTGTACTGTTTAGGAACTAATGCAAATGGAAAATGTTATAATGTATAAAGGTGTGGCGGTTGGGTGTGGATGGCAAGCTTTCGTTGCATATGTAAACGTGGGCTGTTATTATGGAGTTGGCATACCATTAGGGTGCGTCATGGGTTTTGTCTTCAAACTTGGGGCTAAGGTATGTTAGGTTTTTGCATCTATATATATGGCAGAAAGGAAACAAGTGTACGTATTAAGTTATTTGTGTACTGTGTACGTGAACAGGGAATATGGGTGGGAATGCTAGGAGGCACGGTAATGCAAACAATCATTTTGGTATGGATCACAGTTAGGACGGACTGGAATAGAGAGGTAAAAGAAAAGGTTGCGTTGGTTGGATGGATGGATACGGTTTGATGAATCGGTGTGAGGGTGATTCACCAGTGCGTGATGTGATTTTGGTGATTGCAGGTTGAAGAATCGGTGAAGAGGTTGAACAAGTGGGAGGACCAGAAGGAGGCACTTCAGCGGAATTGAATTACGGTGTTGGTCCGCGTAATGCTGGACTCCCTGACATCTTTGATTTTGCTTACGATTCAGTGATGCTTCTTGGTTCTTAATCACAACGTGCCCTTCTACCATATTCTCACTCTCACTCTTTATTCCCTTTCTTTTCTTACCTTTCTCCCACACTTTACTGTATGGGTTTTGCTCCAAAATTAAAAGCTCTGTCGAGTTTGCAAAGTGTACGGATCACAATGCGTTATACTCATCTATTTTGGTGACCTGACAAGGCTAACACAAATTTGCCTTGGACTTCAAATAAAAAGCCCCTACTGTCCCGACTCATCTTTTTTGTGGGATAAAAAAAAAGGTTTTGAGTGTGTTGGATCTTAGTCAAGTTTATCATGGCTAGGGTCCGTTTAATTTTAATTATAAAATTTAAGTTTGTGTAAATTAAAACAAAACTCCTCTCATGTACTTTAAAATCTATAAAAACTATTTTTAAAAGCTAATCCAAACGGATACTAAAATATACAAAGAACACTTACAGATATATTTATAAAATGCCCAACAACCATGTTGTCATATGAGTGGGATTTAAACCCCTAAACCGTATGGTTATGAGCTAATATTTTTTATCAACTGTATCAATTTTTATTGGGGAAACCGACTCCCTTTCAAAACAAAATGGAAGTTATGAAATTTGGGTATCTGACATTTCTGGGCTGTTGAAAGCCCAAAACCTTTGATCACTTCCTACCCATGGCCCATGGGTCCAAATTAAATCCCATTGTTCTTTTTTGAGTCAACAAATTAAATCCCATTGTTGCTTGTTGAAGGAGAGATCTATATATAATACGCTTTGGGATTCACTTCTCTCCTTTGCTGCCCAACTTTTCTTTTGAACTGTACTGTGTTTTGGTACAAAATACTCAAGTATCTCTATCCTTTTTTTCAAAAAACAAAAAAAAAAGCTTCCAGCATGTAAAGTATATTTTCAATATCACTTAGGACTCTAAAATATTTTTTCAATATCACTCTATTTTAAAATAATCTTTGATCCGCTTGACATCAAAAAATATTTTTTAAATACTATTCAGTATCTAACATCTAGCATACTAAAGAGTGATGTTGAAAAAAATGTTTTGAGTTTAGGTGGTACTGAAAACATACTTTGAGATATTGGATATTATTTAAAAGAAAAAAGTGGAACATAAAAATTTTGCACCAAAACATTGCATTTTCTTTTGCAATTTAAGAGAAAAGGATGGCCGCAAAAAATGGCCGGCAAATGAGAGAAGCTGCGTCCCTACATTTGTGGTACAAAAGAGCAAAAGATTATCCTCACCTAAAGCCACATATGCCATTACCATATCAATAAAGCTCTTTTCCAAACTTCCTTCAAATTTCAAATATTGGACCTCACATTCCTGGTGACGTATCTTCTTCCCATCAACACCAGCTTCACAGACCAATGGAAATATTTGCAGCGCAGATGTATCACATGAATTTCAATTTTTTTTTTTTCACATAATTGATTACCATACTATTCAATATATATATTGACATGATTCAATGTTTATATATTCATTATCTATGATATGCAAATATGAATATAAAGATTAAAGTAGTTAAGGTTTATATTTGAGAAAATTATTTTGATTAAAATCGAATTATTAAACATAAAAATATTTATTTTTATGTAAAATTGTAGTTTGTTTCCTTAAATTCATCAAGCTTTTTTGGTCATTTATTATTACTTTAAAAAAATTATGTGTAGCATGTTTAAATTTTTATATTTAAATGTTCCTGTTAATAAAGTTACGAAGTTGTGGTCTGAGTTCTCTAAACGGACTTTATAAAATTAAGAAATTAAAATAAAATTTTACGTAAAGTTAAATGATTAAATATGCTTCCTCCAATCTTTTTTACAAGATCTCAAAATTTGAATTGCCTTAGTTCTTTTTATAACAACCTACTTAGAGTTGTTTACATGTTTAATGTATTTTTACTATTTTTGTCTCTGATTGAATTTATTCTCTCTCATTTTCTTGTTCTCAAACTAAATTTTCTTCCATATTTTCTATTACCACTACTATATATTTATCTCTCTTACTTGTCCCTTATAAATAAGGACAAGTTTAATAAAGTAGCTGATTTTCTACATATCTATTAGTTTTAACCCAGGGTGCTGCACTGATATTTTTAAGAAAGCACCGGAGTTTGTACCATCTGATGTTCTTTATGCATTTGAGCCTTTGGGGAATGGTCAGTCAAATCCCAATTATGATGTGCTTGTGCGTGTGGTTGATGACATTGTAAGAAACGCTATAATTTAGTAAGTGTGTGGCTTCTCTCCTTTACTTTTCCCCTCCTAATCTTTTTGTCTAATCTAATCATGCATCCACTCTCACATATCAATCACACACTCACATTTCATAGATAATTAATATCTTTTGTATTTTCTCAAAGAGCAGAGGATGTAAAGTAGGAAGCTACTCATTCATGATGTTTGGGACAAAATAGAATCAGTAGCAAGCTATATAGGGATTAAAACTGATCACATCAATAAGCTGTACAAGTGTGGTATAATGGTTTATATGTAAGTCAAGAGGCTCTCAATTCTAATAAGCCCATCCTAACTTAGAAAATATCACTAACTAGATATCACTACAAATAAAGCTTACAACAACACACTTGTGATATTTCATGTATATATGCTATATGATTTGTTCATTCACATGTTTCTTTGATCACATTTGCAAATCCTTCATTTCCTAATATGTGTTCATTTCTACATTAATTTCTCCAATGAATGCCTTCAATTTCGTTGTCTTTTGATTCTACCAAGTAAATGAAATAAGCTTATTAACATTTATTTCATCTAATTTCTCATTTTGATTGTCATACATGCTTATTAACATTTCCTAATATTGTTATTTAATCTGTGTGTTTCATTATGAATATAGGGCTGACAAAGAGTGTAACATCTCAGACTTTTTGTAGGCTGTAAAGGGTATTTTAGGCTAAAAGAGTAATTTTGAGGTAGATCAAGTGTCATACCCTGATATTTTTTTAGGCCTAAATGAGGTATTCCAAATGAGAAGAAGGCCTTAGTCTGTAGAGGAATGAAATATCTCACAACAATTGAAGTGAAATCCGGGGAAGGACCTCTGTGCAAATAGGAAAAATTTCGTAAAGTTTCTGGACGAAATGCGGATAGGTTTGAGAGCCTTGAAAATTCCCATAAAATCCCAACAAATAGTAGAGGGTGTCCAAAACATTATGGTGTAGTCATAATATTGTTTCGAGGTTTGAGGAATTTATTAGGAATTTTTGAATATTTTCATAAATTTTGGTCAGATAGGGTTTTTTGCTCTAAAATTGATATTATCAAATATATTAAGATCTCAATGTTCTGGATTGAGATATGAAAAAATTAGTATATTATTTTAAGGAATTTTTGATGTTGTAAAAATCATAAAAGAAAATAGGTTATGTGAGCAAAAGCCCTTAAAAATCGGTAAATTATCGATAAAAAAGGTTTTACGGAAACATTTATTTTGAGAGTTTTAAATATTCAAAAATTCTGAAATTTTAATGGTAGCCTCTTGGTATTTATATAGATTTTCTTTGAATTTTTGGATGACTCCAGAATTTTCTAGAATTTTTTGATTTTCAGGTCATTTCGGAGGAAATTATAGGATAAAACTGGGTTAGGAGGGCTCCCTGGGCCCACCCGGATATGGCCTACTATTGGCTTGGAGAAGGAGACAGTTTTTGGCATGTGAAATTCAAGAATTATGTAGAAGAGGACACTTGTCAAAAAAGGTAAAAACTTTTTTAAAAAATTACACATAAAGACCCAATAAATATTTGCATTTTGACCCCTCATTGTCACCTATAAATAGACTTCCTTTCCTCCTTCCTTCACACCAAAAAACATGCTCTCCTTTCCCTCTTGAAGGAATCCACCCCTCTCAAAGTAAGCCTCTTTCGAAGTAGTTTCGAGTGATCCCGGCCTAATCTTCAATCCAAG
>JBAGKO010171165.1:0-18179 GCA_037177275.1 Acacia concinna | reverse complement strand
CGGCATGAATCTAAATTGATTTTCGTAAATACTCGTCTCCATCCTCAACCTATGCTCAATCACATTTTCCCACAATTTCATCGTATGACTCATAAACTTTATTCCCTGTAGTTTGCACAACTTTAAATATAAGTTATGTAAATTCATTTAAAAAAATGATAAATATAAATACTACTATATAAACTTATTTAACTTATTTTCTCTAAAAAAAATTAATTGACTCTTATATTAAGAATGGTAGGCAGTAGCTTTTTAACGGCATTAAATTTTGAGTGCATCATGCATGTGCATGGCAACACGTAGAACAAAGTTTTCAACACTGCCATGATCAGCAACTTGCATATTATTATTTATTACGTAACCTTGACTTCATTACAATTAAGCATCATTTGACTTGATTAATTAATTGATTTTTGTATATTACGCTAAAATACGTTGAATGTATAGCATGCATGTGGATCGCTACATTATTTAGTTGTCTATATTTTTTTTTTTTAATGACAATAGTTGTCTATATTTTAATACTATTCCCATTTAGTCAAATTAAATGTTCACATTGAAAGCTAACTCATTCCCATTATATATATATATATATATATATATAAAAGTTCTACTCATCTTTTCAAATTCCATTGCTCTTCGATCTCTCTGTGATTCGCAAATTTGGTTTTTGCTCAGTGAAGGAGCCTATGGGGGTAAGCCACTTCGATCCCTTATTCAAATTAGTATTATACCACTATCCATGTTTATATATCAAATTATATATATACATGCAAAAAGTTTATACTGTGCATACATACAAATATGTGTGTGTATTAAAATGGTTCCAGGTTTACATTACTAAAATCACATTAGATATTTCTTATATAAATAAATATATATATATATATATATATTTTAAATAGATACAAATCTCTTCTTGAAATAGAATAGATATCAATGTAATTTTAGGGGGAAAACTCAAGAGAGTAATTTGCGTAATTTATTTTTTACAATTTTACAGAGAATAATCTTTGTAAATTTTTATAATTTCAACAAAATTGAAAAAAAGTATCTGTAACTCTTATATTTATGTACAGTTAGCAACTAGGCAAGTTTATATATATGAGTGAAATTAATGAAATGAATGCTCGACTTTGAAAAGAAACAAAAGATTGAGATAGAGGTTCCTCTGAGCAAGGAAAGATGGAGAAAAAGGGCGTTGACCATAACCTCGGAGGCAATCGGTGAGTGATCTATTAGCCTTTTTATTATTATATTATTTTCAGAATAGCAATTAAAAACCGTGTAAAGGAAATTATAGAAGAATGAGATACAAGTTAAATTTTGAAATTTACAACTCCATTTTTTTTTTTTGTATTTATAATTTGAAGCTCCTCATTTTATATTAATTGTTTTTACCGAGTTATACAACTTCCCATACTTTAGATCATATGTAAAATAACCTCCATAACCTTTACAACTTTACGATAAACCTCCATACTTTTATATTTATATTGATAATTCTGGTACGGTTAGTTTTGTTCATTAATTACTTGTCTATTAAATGACTCGGTGATTAAGGAGTTTATTTGCTTATAACTCAAAGCTTCAGGGGATTACAGAATTGATAGTTTGTGTTTTTTTTTCCATAGATTTAAAAGTTAAGGTTTATCATTAAGTTTTGAAGGTTAAGAACCTTACTTGCAGATAGTTAATTAAACGCTCATGGAACTTTTATGTAATTTAGCCTAATCTTTTTACAAGATCGCCTTAATTGTTATTATCTCTTTTTGGCTTTGAAGAATTTGTCAAGTTAGTATATATCTAGAAAAAATTATTTTTATATTAATATATAGCTTTTTATGTATGCATTCTTTTAAGACATCCTGTAGAAGGTGCATGTGATTTAGCTATAAATTATTCCAAATCCTCTAATTTTAAATTATGAATACATTTATGAAAATATTTATATGTTTGTAAACATATATTGGGACATTTGATTTAATAAGATATATATATATATATATATATAAATATAATAGTAATGTATGAAAATTTCATTTTATATATGCGTATGTAGGTGTATTGTCAGTAACATTGGAAAGGGGAGAGAAGGATAAAATGGTAATTATAGGAGAAGGGGTTGATTCAACTGGATTGACCAAGGCATTGAGGAACCGGCTCAAATATGCAAATCTAGTAGCATTGGGTCCACTAGAAGAGAACCAACAATAAGAGGACGACCATTTCATAATACGATCTATCTCTTAAGAATTTGATCATACTACATTTGAAGAATCGTGTTTAATTTGTTTTGTACGTTGGTTATACCTCATCTTATTTTGGAATAATTATTTGTTTTGGGACTTTTATATATTGTCACATTAGCGTTCGATATCTATCGTTCTTTTCGATC
This sequence comes from Acacia concinna, assembly GCA_037177275.1. NCBI lineage: Eukaryota > Viridiplantae > Streptophyta > Magnoliopsida > Fabales > Fabaceae > Acacia > Acacia concinna. The sequence continues at coordinate 15,781 of JBAGKO010171165.1, read as the reverse complement.
CTTTCATTTTAACAAGTATGTCTCATATTATCTTACACTACCATATTCGCGCATATACATACAACACTTAATAAAGAATAATTACAATGAATAAACGTTATATGTGTGTGTGTGTGTGTGTGTGTGAAGACGGATCGATCTCATGCAAGAATATATAACACTAAATGCACAGTCATGTATTAAGAATAGTTATTATAAATCGTCATTTATTGAATCACCAAAAACAATAGTTTTTACAAAATGACCGTCATAACAATTACAAATGATTTATCTTCCACCCTTATATAAAAAACATAACGGTCATAATAACTGACAACAGAGTATGAATGAGAGATACAACGTTTTCTAATAAACAACTGTCATGTAACATTTTCAAACAATTTGTCTTTGCCAACTTTAAACTACTCTTAATGAAAGTATCTTTTAATTTTCATAAATCTCAGTTGGCCTGATACCACGTATGATGTACCAATTCATAAGTTATAACCCTCCGTAACATCATTATACCTCTATTTGAACTCACATATTCCTTTTTATTCTTATTACTTCTCTTTATCAGCCTTCTTCTTCCTCCATCATGTTAAGACCCTAGGGAGTTCCTCCTCTACCACCATCACCACCACCTCCTCCTTGATAGAAAAGGAGGAATAAGATGTGAGTATCAAGTCTTGTTCAAGACTTGCATACCCCTTGAGCCCTTTACTTTAGGGATATGTTCTTTTTCACTCTCTCATTATTTTTGCCTTGCTTGCTCTTGTAAATTAAATAGGCAAAAGCTATAGGTCAAAAGTTGCAATATTATTGACATAGGTTAGGAGCTCCATTGACTCTAGCCACAAAGCCAATAATGTCTTAATCCATCCCAAATTGCATGGTTATACTTGATGTGGGAGGTTAATTATGTGCTATTATGTAGTCAAGTCCAACAAGCAAAGCAAAAACTTAGTCTCAAACATATATTATATATTATAGGTTTTAAACTTTTGGGGTTAATGTACATATACTTAAATGATTGTAAATATTTATACAAATTTGTGTACAATTTCGTTCAGCACAATATTGCATGCAGGGGATATCAAAATAGAAGCCCCAATTACAATTTCTTTATGCACAATATTGTATCCCCGGGGGGGGGGGGGATATAAAAAATATATAGAAGCCTCAATTTTTCTTTTAAAAAAAAAAATTGCCCCAAAACTTAATTGTTCTTATATAAAAAAACTGTTATGTATGTCTAAACTATTGAAGGGGTCGGATCTATAAAATGAAGAAGAAAATAGTTCATAGTGTCTTTATGGTGTGGGTGATACTTTCATTTAAGCTTAATTCGCCTCCACTTATACATATATTATAAGGTGTAAGTTAAATTAACGGACAAATTTTCTACAGGATACAATGAAGACTATTTTGACTTTATCTTTGTATGTACTAAAGGACAAAGACAATAAATTTGATCTCTTGTATGATTTCTAATCTCATTTCATATATCGTACATGAAGTAATGATGCATGGTATTTATAGATCATGAAGTGATGTCTTGAATTAGTGTCTCTTAAATCAACACCTCTTTAATTAAAAGTCATAACCCTATGCTAGATTCATGAACCCCTTATGTTCATTCTTGAACCAACATAACTTCAATAAACAATGATCATTAAAAATAACTCTTACATGGAGTGTTACACCTTTATAGTACGTAGCGGATTTTCTTAAAAACTAACACAACTTTTCACCAAGAACTTTTAGTTATAACCTTTCATATGTACATGCTTTCAGATACCAAAGAGACATAACCTTAGTAACCTTTAGTGTTATGACTCCATACACAATTCTTCACATAAACTCCTTATTAATTTATAAGGATATGACTTTTTAAAAGCACATATCTTCATTTTATAATATTCCAATATAAACTATATATGTAACATTTCTATCAAGTACATAATAACAACTAATGGTTGCAATATAACACTTGTTATGCATATCTATACCATATAATGGTTATATATGTAAGCCAATTATGTATCATATCAGCATTACTTAATACTACCTCTGTTCCTATTTATAAGACTCTATTAACTTTTTTGGAGAATCCTAGGAAAATCCTAAGAAAACTAATTACATTACTTTAAAACATTAAAATTTATCATTTTTCTTCAAATTATGTTGTTTGATTTATGAACTAATATACAATATAATAAAATATGATATATGATATGATTAAGTAATGTAATTAGCTTTCTTAGGATTTTCCTAAAATTCTCCAAAAACATCAACTGGGTCTTATAAATAAGAACGGAGGTAGTATAATGATTCCTCTTTTCATGGTTAGTTTAGATAGACAACAAACTAACCACGTTAATTTTATATAGAAATGAATCCATTTCTCAAATTTTTTACTAATCAATTTCTTTAATTAAATATTGTCAAAGATTGAAAAAAAAAAGAAAGTTTCAGCTCTTTATTCCATTAATTAATAATTGACTGCATTCTTTCTTGATAAATCAATTAATTTTATTGCTCTTTTAATATTTTCCCCCATGTAACGTAACTAATTTTTCTTTATCTTGATGTGTAACTTTTCGTTATTTTGATATTTTTATCCATTTATTAATGAATATACGGCTTTTTCACATTTATAGTTTACAATAAATTCACCTATCATAATTGTAGGGATTTATATAAAGCATTTAATTCATAATATTAAATAATTAATTAAGTAATTAATGATAAGTGCGTTCCCACATTAGTTGTATGGAAACACCATAACATAATACGACACAACGTAAACATGCAGTAACACTGTCAGGATTTGTTCCAACTTCAATTCTTTTCTTTTCCTTTTTTATGGTTCCACTGATTATGGAATTACTCTTTATATTGCTATCAATCTACCCCATATTATTTTATGTATGCCTCACTTTTTATTGCCTTTGAACATCTCAGCATACACTATAGCTTTCTCTCTTGTGTGGTTCACAAACAACCCACTGCCTCAATTAGTTCTAAAAAATTAGTCCCCTTCTCTAGAGTTGTTAAGAACATGAAGTATTTGTTCTTATTTGATTTAATTTCTTCATAGGCTTCATCAGTTTTGTATTTTTTTATAACCTAAATTTTGTATATTCGACTTCATTTCCATGTTTTGAGATCGTGATTGATAAAATACAATCAACTAAGCAAGACAAATAACGGCCTCAAGCAAGCTTGTGGCAACACCGTATTTCAATGCTTCTTACGATGGCCTGTACTACACAAACTGCAAAAATGCAGTAAAAAATACTTGTACTGTGGGAAGGCCAAGGAAGAAAGTTGATGGTAAGGGTATTTTCTTATCATTAAATATTAATTATTAATTAAATTAACTAAAGGTATTAATTCTTTCACACATCTTGCATTGTCAACATAATTCCTTATTATCAAATAATTAATTATATTCATTAATATTTAATCTTACCAACATCACATTACCATCTTCTACATAAAAGTTAGTAGTTATTTCACACATATTGTATATTCTATGGGGTATTAATTTTAATGGATGTACACATCTAAATAGAATTACTATAGCCCTTTATACTAGAATGAAGCTCAATATAATATAACTAAATATGTTAGTTAAATTAATAGTATCATCCTTGTATTTTCTTTTACGTATTCTTTTAAAAATAATAAACGTTATTTGAGGTATTTTATTTCTTTAATTTAACTAACTACGTTAATGTTATATGACTGAAACATTAATTTGTAAAAGTAAAGAACAAACAAGAACAATGACAAAAAAATGTACATTCTATGATAATATTAATTCTAATGCTCACATAGCCATTGTAATATTAAGAAGTGCGATGAGTGAGAGGGAGAAGGCTAGTGTTACCTCGGCGCCGTCGCCGGAAGAAAAATATGCGTTATTAAGGAGTCGTAAAAAGGTGCGTGCAGGGGATGGTGTGCTCACGGCTGAACATTCCATGGTTCCTAGGGATGAGGATTGGATGCATGATGAAGATCTTCCAGGAAATGGATAAGAACCAGTTGCTAATAAATGGAGATCTTTTAAGGAGGCAGTGACTAGAGAAAAGGAGAGTGCAGAGGAAGAAGAGGATTAGTGGAGTGGAGAGAGGTGGAAGGAAAGGGTCAGAGTAGAAAGGCTAGCAGGATGTCCAAATGTGATCTTTTCTCCAATGGAAAAGGAGCGTTTAGCAAGTCGATGGAAGAATGCCTTGATCGTTAAGCTTTTGGGTCGAATGGTGGTGCTTGAGTATTTGGAGAAGAAAGTTGAACATTTATGGGCAAGGTATGGCGAGGTTAATACAATTGATGTGGGTTGTGGATTTTTCGTGGTGTAGTTTACATATATGCATGATTACAAACTTACTCTCACTGGTGGTCCATGGCTTTTGTTTGATCATTATTTATTGGTGCAACCTTGGAAACAAGACTTCAATCCAGAGTATGAAGTAATCTTCAAAATATCAGCTTGGATTCAGATTGTGAAGCTACCTTTGGACTATTATGATAAGGGCGCTTTATATGTCATCGGGTCTCAGGTTGGGGAAGTTTTGAAGGTTGATACAAATACGATGTGTTGCAGAAAGGGTCGGTTTGCTAGGATTTGTGTGGAACTTGGCTTAAGCGTGCCATTGTGTCCATGTTTAACTTGTGGTAAGTATGGCCACGACATGGCTCAGTGTGTGGTGAAGAAAGGAACTTTATATGGTAATACCAGTCCAGAAAAGGAGGAAGTAGATAAGGCGAATGGGAAAACAGTAACTGCTGGAAGTGAACATGGTTCAGAACAACTTCACGATGGTATTGCGACGGCAGTGGATGGAGAGGTGCAGTATGAGCCATAGATGGTGGTCCAACGACGTCGAAATTTGCAGCAAGGAAACTAAAATAGAAAAGCGAGATGATACTGAAAGTGAGGAAATCACGTATGCAGAAGATAATGGTATATTAAATGCTTATCATTCATGTGCTAGAAAAGGGGTGGATGGAAATAAGGTTGGGCTTGTGGTAAAAGAGAAGAGAGCTTCTGGTAATGGGTCAAATAAGAATGGGCCACAAGCTGAGTCAAGACCATTTGTACCAAAGCAAAAAGTTTTGAATAAAAATAAGGCTTTGAATGACGAACATGTGGAGAAGGGAGTGGCTTCAGGAATTAAAAATGTTTAGCATAATTCGGCTCAAAATCCAAAAGATGTTATGGATGTAGACCTAAGCGTGACTGTCCATAAAGAATTAAAATCAATTACACAATGTTTTTGAAGATCAGGGTTCTGGACAACAAAATCATAAGAATGTTAATCAGGAAGGCTTAACAGTGCCATTGGGTGCAGATAACCCATTATGCTCAGGTACTATGAGTCAAGGTAATTTTAATATTAGATCAAATCCACTATCTAATGATGATGTAATGGTTGAGGAAGGGGGTGTAGTTGATGTAAGTTGTGTTTGTTGATTATGGTGGTCCTACTCATTTGTATTTTTTATATGGATTTTAAAGCTTGTACTTGGAATGCTAGAGGGGTTGGTGGGAAGTCTTTTCCAAGTTTGATAAAGGAGTTACATAGGGAGTATGAGTTCTAGTTTCTCACTTTATTAGAGACTAGACAGAAAAGTGAGAAAGTTATGTCGTTAGCATGTCGTTGGGGATTTACAAATGTGAAGGTTGTCGATGTAGTTGGCTTTAGTGGTGGAATTTGGCGCTTTTGGGAGGAAGAGGTTGATTTTAACATTGTGAGTAAACATGATCAGGTGGTGCATGGGATTTTCAACAAGGAGACTCCGGATGCTTGGGAACTGTCAATTGTACATGGGCATCCGAATTCAAGTAAGTGTTGTTGTCTCTAGAATAAGCTGAGGGAAATTGAAGATGTGGGAGTAGGGAGATGGTGTGTAGGTGGTGATTTCAATGCTACTTTACATTTTCATGAATGTTATTTAGGATGTAGTTTTCAAGCAAGACATAATAGTGGCTTCATGGGATGGATGCGGGAAAGGGACTTGAATGAGCTCTCATTTCAGGGACCTTTATTTACATAGAATTGTGGTATATTAGGAAATGGAATTGATAGGATAGTAGCTAATTCTTTATGGATGGAAATTTTTCCTATGGCAACAGTGTTACATCTTCCTCAATTAAAATATGATCATTGTCCTTTATTATTCCAATTATCTGACGATAGAAGAAGAGAGAATATAAAGAGAAACTTTCGCTTTTTTGCGCCATAAGTCACGGATGATCGATTTGCAGAAGTGGTCTGTAGTTCTTGGAATAGTACTGATTGCTGGAATAACAGAATCACGAATTTTAAATAGAAGGTTCAGAAGTGGAATAAAGAGGTATTTGGAAATATTAATAGGAGGAAGAGGGAGCTACTAGTAGAATTAGAGTTTATTAATTCTAAAGATTTTAAAAATGAGTTTTGGAGGAAGAAAAGAGATGAGGTTTAGTTTGAATTAGAGAAATGTTTGGTGTAGGAGGAATTAATGTGGTTACAACAATCTAAATGTAATTGGTATCATCATAGTGATAAACACACAAGCTATTTCCATGTTGCTACTAAGGGGAGAAAGAGAAGGAAAAACATGTTAGCACTTCAAGTAGATAATGGGGAGTGGTGTTATGATCAGGAGAAGCTCAAGCATGAGGGTACTAATTACTTCCAGTCTTTATATGCGGAGGAGCCAGTTATACAGCCACATGTAAATTTTGGTGATAGATTTCCTCATATGAATTTGAATGATTTATAATTAATCGGTTATATGGCTATAGAGCGTGAGATTAAAAAAGCTATTTTTAGTATGGGGGCTCTTAAAGCCCCAGGTATGGATGGTCTTAATCCTTTATTCTTTCAAAGCCAATGGGAGATAGTAGGAGAATATGTGGTTTCTATGGTCCAAAATTTTTTTGTTATGCCGGAGATTGTTCAAGGTATTAATAAAACGAATATTGTGCTTATACCGAAGATTGAAGTACCTCAAAACTTTCACGATTTCCGTCCAATCAATCTTTGTAATGTGGTATACAAGGTGGTAACAAAGGTTTTAGAAAATAGGTTGAAAACAGTGATGCCTGACTTGATTTCGCCCAATCAATGTAATTTCATCATTGGTTGTCAGAGTATAGATAATATTATATTGGCTCAAGAAGTGGTTCATTCCATGAAAAATATGAAGAAGAAGAGAGGTTTTATGGCTCTTAAGATTGATTTAGAAAAAACTTATGATCGCGTGCGGTAGGATTTTGTGATTGACTATTTGTTAGAGTTAAAACCTCTGGCTTCTTTTGTAGAGCTTACAAAGTATTGTTTATCTATGGTAAGGATGTAGTTTTATGGAATGGAGATAAAAGACCAGAATTTCAACCAGAGCGAGAGATTCGACAAGGTGACCCATCGTCTCCGTATCTATTTGTAATGATCATGGAGAAACTAGCTCATTTAATTCAAAGTGAAGTAAGGTATGTTAGTTGGAAGCCTTTTTGACTCGAGAAATAGCATGTGTATCTCTCATTTGTTATTTGCCGATGATTTGATATTATTCACGGAGGCTAATCTTGATCAAGCTGCTATAATTAAAGCTTGTTTGTATGCTTTTTGTCTAGCTTCGATGAGAAGGTAAATGTGTCAAAATCACGGATTTTTTCTCAAAGAATATAAACCATTCCAAGAGAATGGAAATTAGCCAGTTTTTGGGATTTACTCCTACGTTAGACTTGGGAAAGTATTTAGGGGTTCCTCTGCATCATAAAAGGGTTACTAATCATACTTATAAGTATGTTCTTGAGAAGATGGATGCCAAGTTGACTTCGTGGAAAGCTAAGACCTTATCAATGGCAGCTAGACATACTTTAGTTTATTCAATGGCCTCATTAATACCGAATTATACAATGCGATCTATTTTGCTTCCAGTTAGTACATGTAATGAAATTGATAAGTGTTGTAGGAAGTTTTTATGGGGTGGATCAAGTGAGTCAAGGAAGGTTTCTATGGTTGCTTGGGATGATGTATGTAAATGGAAAGATGAAGGAGGGTTTGAATTACGTAGTGCTAGACAACAAAATACAGCTTTTATGATGAAATTGGGCTAGGGAATGATACATCTCTATGGTGATTTGTGGGTTAGATTTTTACGAGAAAAATATAAATATGGTAATGACGTGGTGCCGAGAGTTCAAGCCCATAGGTCTGAATCACAATCATGGAAAGGAATTCGTCGTGCATGGGATGTTATACTGCAAGGCGTTGGTTGGAAGTTAGGAGATGGTAGAAGAGCTAGGTTCTGGGAAGATAATTGGCTACCTAATTATGGGAAGCTTTGAGATTTTGCTTTGGTAAGACTTGATGATGAGGCATAGGAATTGAAGGTGGCAAATTATTTAATTGCATCGGGGGAGTGGGATCTGACTATGTTGGCTATGTTACTTCCAAGATCAATAGTGTGTTCCATTTTTTAGAGTAATATCTTGCATGTGATAAGGGGAGAGGATAGACTAATATGGTTGTACTCTACAAATAGTGAGTATACTGTTAAATCAACTTATGATATGATTTCTGGTAGAGAACATAACAACCAAAGTGTGGCTTGGGTTAAGATATAGAAAGTTTATGCTTCTCAACGATATAAAAAATTTATGTGGTTATGTTGTAGAGGGCGCCTTTTAACTAACCTTGCTTGAGTTAATAGAGGTTTGGCGAGTGATTCGGGGTATAGCTTTTGCGAAATAAAGGATGAGGATATCTTGCATGCTGTGCGTGACTGTGTTTTTGCAAGAACAGGTTGGGATGTTCTTTTACCGATGGATGCCAGGAAAGAATTCTATTCTTTTAGACATCCAGATGTGTGGGTTGGATGGAATTTAGCAAGAAGATGGAAGGCGATGGACATACAGTGGCCTATATGGTTTGTGGTTCATGTTCGTCATACGTGGCTTAATAGAAATACATGTATATTTGAGGGTTTGTTGAAAAGTCATCTTAGTATCATAGTCCATACTAAGGCTACGGTGTTGTGTTCCAAACAAATTATCTATTCTAATCATTCAATGATTAAGTGAAGTTACAGGTGGCAAGCGCCAGTAGTGGGGGTAATTAAGTATAACGTTGATGGTTCTGTAGTTGGTAATAATTCATTGTTATCTTGGGATGGTGTGGCAAGAGATTACACTGGCAAGGTCCTGGATGGTTTCATGTGTTTGATGGGGATGGGTTCAAGTTTGCAAGTGGAGGTATGGGGTGTGCTTTAGGGATGAAAACATGCATGAGAGATGTAATGGCATCGAGTAGCAGTGGAAACTGATTGCTGGGAGGTAGTGGAGCTTATGGCGACAAGTTGGAGTGATTTTCATCCGCAAAGTGATATATTAGCAGAGGTGAAAGGGTACTTGGACTGTAATTGGTAAGTGGATTTGATTTGCTGTTGTTGAGAGGTGAACGAGGTCATTGATAGATTGGCTAACGATGCTCGAGGCATTGTGCAAGGAATACAAACGTTTACTGATGTTCCTTCCTTCTTATTGGAGTTGGTCCATGCTGATGTAGTGGTGTAGGGTCCGGTAGTTAGTTGTTTTTATATTATCAAAAGATAAATCTAATGCTCACATCTATACAAAATGATTCCCTTTTATACCATTATGATTCTCCTTCTTATATTTCTTTTAATTCAAATAAAGCAATATTTTTGTTTCTAAGAATTATTCATTTACTTTAATTATAGATTGTCACAAATTTAAAATAATACAATAAAGTTTCATATATGAGTACTTGATTATATTGTTTCTTTAATAACTTTCTTTCCAAAACAATTAATTATATGGTATCTTTAATACCTACCTTTAAATGATATATATATTTTTAATTTGAGGTGTAAATTAAAAATGAATAATAGAAATTTTTTCAGATTTTTATTTCTTAATTTGAGATACTTTATTGCAGGTGTTTTTCAAAAACTTAGTAGTTCTTTCACACATATTGTCAAAAAAATACCTTATTATTAAATTATTAATTAAATTAAATAATATTTTATCTTAACACCATCACATTTCCATCTTCTACACAAAAAGTTAGTACTTCTTTCACACATATTGTCAACCTAATTCAATTACTATTTTAAATCTCCTTATAACCAAGTTTCATCACTTCTGTTCTTGTAGGGTTAAATAACTAAGGTTTGAAATCTGGAATGATCACTGAACTGGTAGGGTACTAGGTCAAAGGTTAAAGGGTCAAAATGGAGTCAAACCAGAGCTAAATCGAGGCCATACCGATAAGTAAGTGAAAATTTTAGAATTATTTATATGAAATTCTAAAGAAAAAAAGTAAAAAAAATTGATTTAAAAAAAAGAGAAAAAGGAAAATGGACTAGTTTAAACCACCGGACTGGACTGATTTAACAACTCATGTAACACCTTATTTTTTATCACTTACCATCCCTTGAGGTGGCCTTTAGAACCACCATCGTGTCCGTATATTGGAATGGAGAAAATAAAAATTTTGAATCATGATAAACAAACAAACCACTTTTCGTTAATTTACTAAGGCATGCAGAGTTTTGATAGTACTACATTGATATCATTCATATGTATAAGCCAGGAAAACAGGAAGCTAAAATCATCTATAGTTACACTCTTTCTTTTCCCCTACCTCATGTAGAGCCTTCACTTATATTGCGGAGAGGGTAAGATTTTTGGAGAAACCTCACTAGTAACATCATAACTGATAACCATGTAATGCAGTGCATGTCATGCTATATGCAATGTTCGTACTTCCCCTCTAATGCCCTCTCTCTCGGCACCTACCGTATACCGGGAGTATGCACTTGACTCTACTCTACTCAATAGCCAAAGCATATAATAGAGAGTCATACATCTCATACATACATGCTAGCTTAACTAGAACATGGCATATAAGCAATAACCAAATAGCATACAAGCAAAGCAATACAAGCTCAAGGTTGAGATTCCAACTACCGTATACTCTTGAGTGGTGTATACCTCTGGCTGGCTGTCTTTTGGCATTGTTGGACTGTTGGTCTGCTCCTCTGTAATGCCTACATAGACCACAATATAAGACATTATTGTATGCCACTATTGGTATACTACAGCCATTAACTTCCTGTACCCCTAGGCTCTTGGTTTCTTACTATTGTTCCCCTATCGTCCACCATGTACAACTCATTGACTACAGGTCCCTATTGCTAGCCCGTCCCTGCTGCCTAGGCTAAGGCAATTGGGCATCATCTCCCCTTGGACGTGCCCACCAACTACCTAGACCCGACAGTTGGGCAACATCTCCCCCTTAGAAATCCTACCTTAGTCTGAGACAGTCAGACAATACCTTCTCTAGGAAATGCTATGTTAGTCTAGGACAGTTGGACAACACCTCCTCCTAGTAAATGCTTTCTTAGTCTTGAAAATTGGGTAGCACTTTCCCTTATGAAGGTTTTTTTTTTTGCTGAGATAGTTGGACAGAACCTCCCTTTAGGTTTACTATTTAGGCTAGCCCAATTGGACATAATCTCCCCTTAAAATTACTCTAAAAATTGCTAGAAAATAAAGGAATTTAAAAGAGGGAGGGAACCGGAACTTACTAGGATAGAAGAACAGGCCAAGACCGCTCTAATTTGCTCTAGAAGAGGTTGACTTTAAGATGGTGGGATTTCTTCTTGGAGGAAAGGGGGAGCATGTTTTGGAGAGGCAAGGGGGAGGGGGTATTTATAGTTGTGCTTGAGGGGTCAAAGTGCAAATATTTTTGGGTCTTTAGGTGTAATTTTTCTGAAAACTTTGCTACTTTTTTAACAAGTGTCATTCTACACCTTTCTTCATATTGTTCACATGCAAAATCTATCTTCCCCCTTAAGAAAGGTGTGGGTCACGTCCATGTGGGTCTAAGGGCTCCCCTGACCCAATTTCATTCAATAATTTCCTCTGAATCGACCTGAACACCGGAAAATTCTAGAAACTTCTGTGCTTGTCCAAGAATTCCAAAAAATTTCTGAAATTATTTAAAAATTTCAGGATGCTACCATTAAAATTTCTAAATTTTTGGACATCTAGAACTCCCAAAATAATTTTTTCTTAAAAAACCCTTTTTACCGACAATTTACCTTTTTTAAAGGCTTTTGCTCACATAACTAGTTTTCTTTTTGGATTTTTACTGCATCACAAATTCACTAAAATAATGTACTAATTTTTCTAAATTCTAGTCTAGAACATTGAGGCCCTTATACATCTAATAATATAAGTTTTTGGCCAAAAACTCGGTCCTGCCAAAAATTATAAAAATATTAAAAAATTCATTAAAAATTCCTTGAATCTCCAAACATCATTCTGATTGAGCCATACTATTTTAGATGCCCTGTACTATTTTTTGAGATTTTTTGGTATTTTTAGGGCTTCCAGACCTGTCTACAGTTTGGCTTGAAACTTTACAGAATTTTTCTCTTTGTACAAAGGTCCTTCCCAGATTTTACTTCAATTTTGTGAGATCTCTCAGTCCTTTATAGACTAAGACCTTTGGTTCATCCTGTATAGCTTGTCTAAGCTTCAAAAAATATCAGGATGTTACATTCCTCCCCTTTAAAATAAATTTTGTCCTTCCCCTAGGAAATGCTGCTATATTGGTCCGGGACAGTCGGACAACACCTCCCCCTAGGAAATGCTATCTTCGTCTAGGATAGTTGGACAACACATCCTCCTAGGAAATGTTATCTTAATTCTGAAAAATTGGGTAGCACTTCCCCTTAGGAAGGCTTGTTTAAGCTGAAATACTTGGACAGAACCTTCCCTTAGGTTCACTATCTAGGCCAGCCCGAATGGACATAACCTCTCCTTAAAATTACTCTTAAAAACTATTGGAAAATAAAGGAATTCAAAAGAGTGAGGGAACCATAACTTATTTGGATCGAAAACCAGGCCGGAATCACTCTAACTTGCTCTAGAAGAGGCTTACTTTAAGAGGGTGAGATTTCTTCTTAGAGGAGAGGGGGAGCACATTTTGGAGAGGCAAGGGGGAGGGGGTATTTATAGTTTCCCGTCTGAGCAGAAGGCTTAACTAGCAATCTACAAGTTAGAAAGGGAAGTAGACCAGTAGTGGAGAAATATTGAAATGGTGTTGTAGGCTCAGAATACTCTGGTGACTTAGGAGTTGTTCTTAGAGAAGTTTTACCAGAAGTATTTCCCTCACTTTGTGAGGGATGAGAAAGAAGCGGAATTTTTAATGTTGAGGCAAGCGAAGGATGAAACTTTTGACAGTTACCTTACTAGGTACATCACGTTATCTCGGTATTCCATGTATTTGCAGTATCAAAATGATGAGCGATGATTTATCGAGAAGATTATTAGAGGGCTTAAGTCAGACCTGAGAGAGAGAGAGTAGCTTCATGAAAGCTGGAGAGATTCAATGAGGCAATAAAGGTCTGTCATATTACTAAGAGTAGCCACAATCACTGGCCAATAGTAAAGGCGACCCCAAGAGCAGATGTTGGGTCTAGTCAGCCAATGCAAATGATTCAGCTTGTTTAGATGGCTGTAGGGACATCAACAGGAACCATAACAAATGACAAGAAAAGAAAGAAAGGCGATTTCAACAAGAAAGTGAAGCGAGGAGGAAAGGCAAGCGGTAGGGGATTTGACACCAACAGAACCAGTAAGAGCTGTGATATATGAGGCCGAGATCATAGAGATTGGCCATGCATGATGGGCCAGAACATATACTTCAGGTACGGCAAGCCTAGACATTTTAGTTAGGAGTGTTCGCAAGGAGCTGACAGTGTGAGACCCCATATGCAAGGAAGAGTGTTCTCCTTGACATAAGAGGAGGTACGTAAGTCGCTTGAGCTCATACAAGGTACGGTTAGAGTTAATGATTCCCTTGTTTCAGCATTGTTTGACTCAGGAGCTAGTCATTCATTTATAGCATATGAGTATACGGGGCAATTAGGTCTCATTGTCAAGACCTTGCCATATGATTTAGTAGTATATACTCCCATAGGTGTTAGAGTACATACATTTAGTGTTTGTTTGAGTTGTATTGTCCAGTATGCACATTGTTGCACTATTCTAGACCTGATTTGCATGCCTTTACATGATATTGATGTGATTATTGGCTTGAACTTATTGTCATCTAATGCCATATTCCTCAATTGTAAGAATAAGAGATTAATAATTCCCCCTAGAGAGCTAGTCCTTAGCACCGAAATACAGCTGAATCTTATCTCTAAATCTCAGGCAGAGAAAAGCCTAAAGTAGGTGTAACATCCTAAATTTTTAGTTTAGAGTTAGTTGTAGTCCAACCTTATCTAATCAGGAGTTAAAATAAATTAAGGCAAAAAAAAAGAATGATAATAAATATCAAGTTCAAAACAATAATATATATATTAAACTAATTAGTTTATAAAATAAAAATTAATACAAATGAAATACTTTCTTAGAATAATTATTTCAAACATATGAGTATATGTGAGTAAACTTATCTTATTGTTAAAAAAAAAATTATTAAAAAAAATATTGTTTGAGTATCGTGCCTATTATTATTTTATTTTTTTAAAAAATAAATATATTATTATTTTATTAAAAAGCAAACCCTAAGCCACCCCTATATAAGTCCACTTATTGTCCAAATTCCCCTCAAAACCAAGACTTGGGCGCTGCGCACAGACTCCTTCGGGTGCTCTTCTTTTTCCCAGATTCATCTCCTTATACCCCCATATCTGCCTCACTGTGAGTAGTCTCATCAAAACTATTCTTTCATTTTTTCGTCCATCTATCCTGTCTTATCATACTTTTCTTTTCCTCTGTACTTGAAAACACGCATTCACTCATTCTCAATTTTTTTGGGAAGCGTACTGTGACCAAAACCTTCTTTCTTCTATTATTTTGTTTTCCTCTTTCACTGTCCGAAAGCCTCCCCGCATGTGTATTTCGTGTAGGTGTGCGTGCATATATATATTTTGGAAAGCACTCCTGTACATATTGATTCTTCCTTTTCTCTTCTTCCCGAAATTCTGTGTGAGTGTGTGTATAATTAGTTTAATGTTTCTTTTATTCCTTGTATCCCTATTCTTTCTATCATTCGTTTTCCCTGCCAGACTTGTATCCTTCCATTCATATATATATATATAAAGTTGCTTTTGTATCCCTTTCATTATTATGATACATCATTATGATTATTATTGTTATTATTATTTTCCTTCCTTATCTTTATTGTACATGACTATATATATATTTCCTTCTCCGTTACGCGTGCAGTAGTCATGGTTAGTGAATGAATTCTCTGATTCTTGTCTCCATGGATATATATATATATAAAGACCATTCATCCACGGTTTCTTCTTGTTGTGGGTGTATATATATATATATTTAACTTTTTGTGTTTCTCTTTCCTTGTGTTGTATCTTTTCATTCAATGTTTGTCTTTTTTCTCTTTTTCCTGAAATCCTATGCGTGTGTGTGCATAATAATAACAATAATAAATAAATAAAAATAATATTTAAAATAAAACATCTAAAGATTAAATATATATATATATATGATAGCTAACAAACATGTATTAACTTTTAGAAGTAGATTTAAGTTTTAGGCTAGAATTAGAATAATTCTAAAATAGATTTGAGTGAATTACTAATAGAAATTTAAATCTGTATTTTTGTAGACTCTCATTGAGAGCTTGGGAGTAATTCTTGTGTGCTTACTTGTGAACTAGGGAGTAACAGGTAACTCTGAATATTCTTCCATATACTTGTGAATTGTATATGATTAAATTGTGAATGATTTTTGGAA
>JBAGKO010171135.1:0-18189 GCA_037177275.1 Acacia concinna | reverse complement strand
TCTAATTTTTGTTTACAAAAAATAAAAATAATTTATATTTGACAAAAAAAAGTAATTGTTAAGTTACAATATTTCTAAATCATTAACCATGCGATTTACTTCTTTAATTGTGGAAATATACAAAATCTATCTTATCATTAAAATAAAGGGAAAATTACACTTAGGCCCCGGAATAAAGAAATATACGTCAAATAGTTCCTATAAAAGAAATATACTCATCTCAGGTCCCAAGTTAAGAAATTTATTACTGTCAAGTCCCCATTAACAACCCCAGGCGCCATTGATAACCTTGAACCTGACAGTAATTAATTTTATCTCGGGACTTCTTTAACGTATATTCCCTTGCTCGGGACTTGAGTGTAAAGTTCCCTAAAATAAATTGTTACTCTTAATTGTAAAAAATCAATGATTATAAATGTTCTAAACTTGACAAATATAAAATGAAGGAATTGATAATTGATAAATATCTTTATAAATATTTCTTAAACCATTCAAGAAGCCACCCAAAATTTTAACCACCAAAAAAAAAAACTAGAATTTTTTTTTTAAAAAGATATACTGGGATCAAGGTTATAGGAGGCGCACATGTAGTCAAGTACAGAGGTACAGCATGCCAAATAGAAGTGCAGAAAAAGGAACTCATTAAGAAAAGAAACAATTGGGGCGGAAACCAAATGTTCTAACTACAGTGTGAACAGATGAAAATCAATCCAGATGAATGAAGCACACTATTGAACATCTATAGATATCAAATCAAGTTAATTACATTCCATCCTGGAAAAATTATGTTGCAGCTACAATACATAAACTGATGCACAATGAAGCGGTGCTTTTCAGTTTTCATATTTCTCCTCTGTATCCACCAGAACCAAAATAATCCCTTCTGTTGTTTGCAATTGCCATGCTCTTCTGATGTTCCAATTTTGGGCAGTCACGAATGCGATGACCAAGACCACCACAATACGCACAGCCCTTGACCCCACTTTTATCTGTGATTTCCTCATTATATTCCATTGGATCATTCAGCTCTGCTAAAACAGGGGGAATACGTTGTTTTGCTTCTTGCAACAGATGCTTCAAGTCAAGTAAGGTTGTCTCCGTTTGATTCTTGTTAATGAAGGTTGTTGCTATGCCAGTCTTGCCACATCGTCCAGTTCGTCCAATCCTATGAACGTAGTTTTCTATTTCAGCTGGCATGTCATAGTTAATAACATGCTGAATATCAGGAAAATCCAATCCCTTGGATGCAACATCAGTTGCAACCAACACATCTTTCTTTCCAGACTTAAAGGCTGAAATTGCATACTCTCTCTCTTCCTGATCTTTGCCTCCATGAATAGCCACTGCTTCCACTCCTTTCAAGAGAAGATATTCATGAATGTCATCCACATCAGCCTTGTTCTCACAGAATATTAAAACTGGAGGTGGGGTTTTCTGCAGGCATTCAAGGAGATACACAATTTTTGCCTCTTGCTTAACATACTCTACCTCCTGTATTACATCAAGATTTGCTGCCCCTGCTCGCCCCACATTGACAATGACTGGTTTCACTAGAGCACTTCTAGCAAAATTCTGAATTTTGGTTGGCATAGTGGCAGAAAATAAGAGCGTCTGTCTTTGAGCTTTGAAGTGATCAAATACTTCTCTAATGTCATCTTCAAATCCCAAATCTACCAATCTATCAGCTTCATCTAATGTTAAATACCTGCAATTATCAAGATTCATTTTTTTCTTTGCTAACATATCCTTTAACCTCCCAGGGGTGGCAACAACAATGTGAACACCCTTCTTCACTATATCTAGCTGTGATCTCATATCTACCCCACCAATACAAAGCAATGGCCTGAGCTCTGGATATCCAGCTTCTTTAAGAGGTATTAAGAATTGTTCAACCACTTCATAAGTCTGTCTAGCCAGTTCTCTTGATGGGCAAATAATCAAACCAAATGGGCCTTCTCCTGGAACAATAGGCATCATACTTTCCTCTTGCAGTGCCACCATGATCATTGGCAACACAAAGACTAGAGTCTTCCCTGATCCTGTGAATGCAATCCCAATCATATCCCTCCCAGATAAGATCACAGGAAGGCCTTGAACTTGAATAGGTGTTGGTTGAACAATCCCTTTTTCTTTCAACTTGTTCAAAACTGGCTCAGGAAACCTCATATCCTTGAAATTCTTAATTGGGGGTGGGATGTCTTCACCATCGACTATTATATGCCACTGCTTCCGAATCAAATCGCATGCTTTTTTTGACATTCTTCTAATTGGTAAAGGTGGCTTCCATCCAGTGGGCAAAGGGTCTGTATAGGTGATTCCCTTAGCCAATTCCCTAACAGACATCAGAGTTTTTCGATCTGATAAGTTCTCAATCATCTCTTTTTCTTGCTGAACAAGTTGCTCTGTCGGACTGATCTCAGGTTGATCCCGTTTCAACTGTGACGCCTTAATCAAAAGACTCGGTTTAGCTTCAGCCACTCTTGATTTCTCCAAATCATCATCAACTGTGGAGGAGGATTGTCCTTTTCGCTGAAGAATCTTTTGAGCCTCCATGGCCCTACGCTTGGCCACAGGCACATACTCCACATAATTATCTTCTTCTTCCATATCTACTATGAAACTGACTTCAAAATTGCAGTGCCTATAATAGATTTTGGAGAAAAAAAATTACTACCAACACAAGCAATACAAACTAATGGCATAAAATTCACTAATTTCAGTATCCTACAAGCTAAGGATGGCAATGAGGAAGAATAGGGTGAGTTTTTTACCACTTGTCCCTGCCTTGTTCACTCACGGGTCATTTGGTACACATAAAGTAAAAGAATGAAACGGAAAATTGAATAGAAAATAGAATATTGTCAGTAACAGTGGTTTTAAAAGAGTAATGAAAAAAGCATGACATTGTTCAATAATGATAACGGAGACAAGATAGACGTAGCTTGTGCTGTTTTTCTGAAACATACCCAAATCGGCCGTTTAGTTTGCTCACTCCCTCTCCCTTAACCCTGCAAGAATTTTCTTTTTCTCTTGCATACCCGGACCTGGGGGCTTGATCCTTCCCACCCCAAATACCCATAAAATGGAATTTGGCAATGAAGCGCAAAGGAATCATGACATAATTGCTTATAAAGCACCGCAATATGTATAATAATGTTTAACCATATTGAGGAAGACAAGAGGGAACACGAATGTCACTAACAGATATGACAACCAAGTTTAGTGATAAACATAAATCAATTTGAATTTTGAATAAGTTGGCCTCACACCTAAGTTCAGTAATCATAAATTCAAGATCCGACCCAACTGGGTAGGATATGAGTTTCTCAAACTTACACCTAAGTTTTGTAATCATAAATTCAAGATCCGACCAACTGGGTCGCACACGAGTTTCTGAATCCAACAAATGAAACCATAAACATATGGAGTATCCGGAATCTGATTACCAATGGCATTATACATCATTAGTAATTAAATCTATATAAACTGAAAGAGGGAGGAGGGAAAAACTTCCAAGAAAATATGAAATCTTACTGCGCCTTAGGCTGGGTCTCACTCGAACTTCCAAGAATATGTGGAACACCGAAAACAACCTGCGGTGGAGAGGCGAACGGCGAGAACGTTTAACGGAGAAGACAAGCAAAGGCCGAAAAGGACGGAGAACATGGAGATAAGCAGCGACGAGGAGAAATAAAGAAGAAGGCACCGCAGAGGTGAAGGCCGAAGGCGAAGACTGAAATGGGGTTTAGCAAAGCCTCCTCAAAGTCGAAGGCAAAGAAGACTGCTCTGAAGAAGAGAAGGCGCTTCGCGACTTTTTTTTTTTTAATGAAATTAGATAAAGACGAAGCGACCGGAAGATTTGTCTATTATCTATTATGCTATTTTTATTTTTTTTTTGGAATGGAAGGGGAATTTCATTTCATCAATGAATATTTACAGCTGAGACCTGTTGTAAGACGTAAACAAAACAGTAGCAATTATTCAAAGTAAGCTTAAACCTATTGAGGCGTTAATTACAAAAGGTTCTGTATGTGAGGAGACTTTTCTGAGTATGTTTAACTATTGTTGTTACTTAGACAAGTATTTGATCCACAGTACACTGTTCAGTTGTGAAGATTCTACGGTTTCTAACTTCCCACAACTTCCGAAGAGTGATGGTGATTCCAACTTTACAGGAGATGTGTATATGTGTATTCCTCAGGACATTGCAAATCCACAAAGTGATGTCAGCTTTGCAGAATTTGCCGAACATATCTTACGGTAAGACCTTCCTCTAAACTGATGCGAGTGAGCAATCCATGAAAACATGGGTTACGTTTTGAGTGCCATAATTATGTTGGAAAACTTGGAGTATGTGTGTTAAAAGGAAAAACCAAATCCCACATTACTCAAAACAACGAGGACTTGGGTGAATATATACTAAGGAGTGATGTTGGGCTTGTAAAGGGTTAAGAGAGGAGGTAGGCCTCGTGCGCACAAAAACAAGCAGAAATGGGGAAACGGCAGTTTTCACCCCTGCGCGTGAATTAGACGGGCACTTAAGGACCTTTGAATTTTAAACTGCTTCTTTGCTCCTGCAAGAAGAATCCATTTAATCCTGGGGAATTGCCGACTTATGGCGGAATAACTCTTTAGGATAGTGTTCTCTAACATGACTCGGATTATTTTCATACTTTCTCTAACAAATTATAGAGGGAAAACAATTGTCTTGGGTCATGCGTCTTTTGTGTCGTTTAGTGTTTGTGAGCGGCCTTCCTTTGACAAGTAGCCACAAGAAAACTAGAGTTCTTTAAGACACTGATAGTTCCAGCCCCTAACTTCTATTATTTGGTAGGCCGATTTGGTAGTGAATTCTCCAAAGGCGATTAGATTCTAGTAACAATGAGGCCTTTATGAAGTATAGTCCAAAGTAGTAGCGAAGATACTTGCAAAGATACTAGGTGGTAGAAGGTTGTTGAAGAGATGCTATTTCCAAGCACCAGATTCCCCTACATAATATGAGATTGGCTTTTGAAGTTCAGCCTTTGGGATGTCTGAATAAGAGAGGTTTCTTAAGGGGCCAACATCACCCACCCAAAAATTTGACCAAAATCTAACAAGGTTGCCACTTCCAATTTCCATTTGATATGGAGAAAGAACTCTGGCTAGAGCTTGGCCAGTTGTTACCAAAAATAAGAGCAATTGGTTCATGTGATATCATCAGGGTTGCCTTGGATGCCATATTTTCTTTTGAGCACTTGTGCCCATAATAAATCCTCTTATGTGTGAAGCTTACAGACAAGCTTGGCGAGGAAGGCTTCATTTTGTGCTTCAAGGTTCAACAGGCCACAACTGCCATTGTTTTTTCGATTGACATAACTCATTCCATTTGATAAGACTAATTTTGCGATGATTTTCATTTTAACCCCATATGAATTTTCTAATCTTCTTTTCACTTGCATTACAGCAAGAGGAAGGGAGCTTGGTACTTTGCATTGTCTAGAAAGGGACGATTGATAGGACCGATTGGGCCAAAGTGATTCGACTTGCTAGTGGCGTTTGGCTCTTCTATCTAGTAAGCTTAGATTGGACTCGTTCGAGGATGTGGGTATAGGTAGTTGATGAGACTCTCCCATTGATCAATAGAACTCATAAGTATTTGCCCATATATCTAATTACATATAGATCTTCTCTCGCTGGGAGCAACCTTTTTAGAGAAATAAACTTTTGTTTTGGGCTGACTGATCTTATGTCCTCAAGTAAGGCAGAAAGCTTGAAGTATTTTATCAATAACATGTGCTTGGTGTAAGCTTGCCTCCCCAAAAATTACCAAATCATCAACGGAGAATAAATGAGATAAAGGAACACCCTGTCTTCCCATTTGAATTGTTTTCCACTATTTTTTGGCAACTGACGCTTGTATGCTTTGCTATAGTCTCTCCATACATAGAACAAAAAGGTATGGCACAGGGGGTCCCCTTGCCGAATGCCAAGCTACGGATTGAAGGTAGCTGACGGTTTCCTGTTCCAAAGTACTTGTGTAGTGGAAGAAGAGATGTAGTGCATTATTAGCCTGATCGTGCTTTGTAAGAGCTTTGCATCTTTTAGAGTGTCTTTAATGTATTCCTAGCACAATCTCTTAAAGGCCTTTTTCATATCGACCTTTATTGCCATCCAACCATTATTGCCTTGCTTTCTTCTCATGGAGTGGACAACCTCTTGTGCAATAAGTTTATTATCAATAATGATGTGACCTTGGACAAAACTCGATTGATATTAACCAACCAGATGTGGCATTATATCCTTCAAGCGATTGGCGATGGTTTTGGTCAGTACTTTATATGCCACTATGCATAGGCTTTTTGGCCTAAATTCGCTTATCGTTGTTGGTTTTCCTGTTTTGGGTATCATTGCAATAAGAGTTTATTAAGGGATGAGTGTAAGGTGCTTCCCTTCCAGAGGTCATCCACAAAGGTGAAGAGGCTTTGACTAACTATTTGCTATTGTGATTAGAAGAACAGCGCATGATGACCATAAGCTACTGGAGCCTTTAGGCGTTTCATTTCGAACAAAGCTTGTTTGACTTCTTTGAGACTAAGGAAATTTCCTCTTGTGTGAGAGGTCGATATGGCGGGTACTCTCTACACTATACATATCTTGAAGAAATTTTTGAGCCAGTTCAGATATCTTATCCTTATCATTGATCCACTTACCTTGGGTTGGCTTCAGTTGAATAACATGGTTACGATGTCGGTGCATGAGAGCTTTAGTGTGAAAGAATGAGATGTTGCAATCGCTAAAACTCACCCAATCCGATACTGATTTTTGGACCTATAATAGTTCTTCCCTCAAGCACATGTCTTCTAAATCTTCACTTAGGGATTGTTCTAAATCTAAAAAAAATTGGAGGATGGGTTTTCCTCCAATTTTCACTGAGTCCCTTGGAAGAGAACGACATTTCAACATTTTTGTTTTCTAATGGATCCGAAAATATTAGTGTTCCAGAGTTTAGCCTCAGATAATATTTTCCACAATTTTAACATGAGGATCCCACGTTAGGTAAACTAGAGAAGTGAAATCTGAATGGGAAAGCCACGACGCTAAGAATTTAAATTGTCTATTTTGGTCACTATTCATGGTTTTGAGGCCTAATTGAATTCATATAGGTCAATGGTTTGATAAAATTTTCAGCAAGTGTTCCAATGTGCTATGGTATAACATGTTAATGAAAGCCTGATGACTTATTACTCTGTCTAGCCTGACCAAGAGTGTGCCTCGACGCCAGGTGAATTTTGGGCCATTCGAGCTCAAATCAAGATGCCCATTTTGATGCATAAATGTCTTGAAAAGACTACAACTGGTTATGACATGATTTGCACCTCCTCTTCTTTCCTCACAACTTATGATGTCATTGAAGTCGCCTGCTAGCAGTTAGGGGCATGAGATGTTTTAGGCGACACAAGAGAGATCAGCCTATAGATGCTTCCTTAAACTTGCTTGTGAGCTTTCATAAATTGTGGTGAAGAGAAACTACTTATTTTCCTTCAGAAAAATCACCTCCATGTGAACAATTGAAGGTGGTTGGTTTGTACTTTGTTAGACCAAAGAATCCAGATGCCTCCTGTAACATCTTATGACAAAATAATTTATTTATTGATATAATTTAGAGGGAAAATAATTTTATGACAAAATAATTTTCCTTAATTATAAAAGAATAATTTTATGACAAAATAATTTATTTAAAATATAATTTATGAAAGTAAAATAAATTAGAGGGAAAAAAGAATGATAATATTTTATCAATTTTGTTATTATTGATATTATTGTTTAAAAAAACAAGAAAAAAGAAGAAGAAGAAGAAGAAAGGATAGTTATAAAGTATATATTATATATACACATAAGTGCATGTGTGTGTGTGTGGTGGAGGAAGAAAGTTAAAAAAAAGTGTATGTCATACAGTGACAGAGAGAACAAAATAAATAAATAAATAAAGGGGCAGGTGGCTCCTTTAGTGTGTCACGTGGGGTTGGGGTAATATACACCCCCAAACCCTCACTTCACTGTAGCAACTACAATGAAGTGATCATAGGCGGAGGGTGAAGTCTAAAAGTAGCAGCAGTAACAACTTACGGTTAGGGTTACAACTTTGCAGATTATTTTGATGCTTAAACACACTTTTAATAATAAAAATTCATTTATGAAAACTATTCTAAATATTTTTCTCTTTCATTTGATAGTAATTTTTTGTAAATTAGAGAATATTTTGAGATTAGAGTTTTAGACAAATTTTGAATTTTGTGAATAGATGTCCATAGGAATATAGAGGAATGTTAGTGATTAGTTTTAACCAATTTAGTTTTGTCATTTGGTTTTTATAAGAATTTATATTATTTTTTTAAGAAAATCATATCCTAAATAATTCCATAAATGACGCTTCTATCAATTAATTTTAAGTAAAACAATTTATTTAGCTTGATGGAGATATTGTTGAAGTTCTAAATGATTTAGCTTGTTTAATTAAGTAAATAATTATAATTTATCGATTTTACATGTGAAATCTTAATTATTAAATTGAGGATTTTATTCAATGGATAATATTTAATGTTCCAAATGACTTATTTGAGTTAAGAAAAATATTTGAATTTGTGTTATAACAAATAATTGGATTATTGTGTGAAATTGGAATTTTTAGATTATTTATTCTAAACTTTAAGCTTATGGAATTGGGTTAATGTTTAAACAGAATTTGGTTATTCTGTAATTAAATAAAAGATTTTGGGTCACCAACAACAAGATAATTCTAATAAGAAAAGAGATAGATTAGCACGAGAGATCGATAAGATTATATTAAGCATATGAGTGTGAACACGATGGTTTATGGAGATTTGGAGTACATGGGTGATTGTGAGTGATTCAGTGTGTGTTTGATGTCTAAGTATATCCATATAAATAGGTGATCTACCCCCATCACGTGTCTACCTCCCGTCCCTAGAATATAGGAGTTAGTTGCAACATCCGCAAATCTGGCCAATCCATCCTGAGATTGGATAGACAGCTTCTGGAGCTTACATATGTCCTTCTGGTGGTTATGACTGAGTCTCAGGAGTTGGAACTTCTTATGGGCCTTGGAGATGATTGTTACATTTCTGGGCATACAATTCCTCTTTTTGTGGATCTAAGGGACGTAGAGGTTGACTGATTTTGGCAATTGACTTGGTCTTGACTTAGATGCAATAAGTCTGGGCTTTGCTATATTCTTGGGGATCTGACGTGGTAGTTCTGAATTTCTTGGATTTAGGACCTTTTCAAGATGGTTAGACCAGTGCCTCTTGTAGTTGATTTCTACTTGGTTAGATCTCTTCCGCCAGGCTAGACCTATTCCCATGGATAGGCTTATGACGTAAGCTTATATGACCTGGGCCTATTCCTATTGCTTGGCCCAACCTCATTTACTGGGCTTGTTCACTTGTTTAGCCCATATGACCATTTTATGGGCGTACAATAAGTCCCCCACTCTCCAAGTCAAATAAGCAATTGGCTCAAAGAGCAGTTCATGAGACTTGTCATGCAGTACTTTTAGTGGTCTTCACTTTTACTCTAAATGTATTGTGGTGATGTCATAAGATTCGACCCAGTGTGTATACCTTGATCAGTTAATGCATACTTTAGTAATCTTTAGTGTGTCTATCACCTGTATCCAGTGCATAGTAAAATGTTGATGTAATGTTTGACCAAGTATATAATTTTTGGTCAATAGGTATATGTGTCGCTTCTTCATGGTCAATTTGTTTGTGTCACCGTGAGTCTTGCCAAATGTTGGCATTTTTGTTTTTTAGATGGTAAGGTTAACATCTTAGATGTATTAGTCTTTCTTCGTTTCATCTAAGCATGTTACCCTTTCAGTCACTTGTTCCACCTCGTTGGTAGACTCTTGTATGTGTTAGAACTCTATCGCATGTACTGGTGCTAGGAAAATTTAAAAAGTAATGTCGATAATGGGTGGTTGCTACCCTTGTAAGCATGCGTTGTGTTACAAGGTAAGGTCTCTATAATGGAGAAACCTGTTAAGGTAAGGCTGTCGTGATAGAGTAGCCTACATTACGAAGTAAGGCTGTCGTGAAGGATGCACCTGTATTGTAAGGTAAGGCTAAGTTTACATAGCCCTGTCTTGTGACATTAAAGCGTAATGTATGGCATCTAAGCCATAATATGAAATGAAGTGTTAAAGCCAATTTTATAAAGTAAGGTAATTGAACCTTGAAATACAGTAAGGGCATCTAAATTGTTGTGATATGACAAGGTGGGTTTGTCCTATCCCCGTTGTGCCATGCAGGGTGTCTAAACCAATGTAATATGATAAGTTGAGTATTTCTTGTCCATGTCTTGTGTGTCAGGCATCTTAGCCAATGTGATATGACAAGTTGGGTATT
Organism: Acacia concinna; assembly: GCA_037177275.1. Lineage (NCBI taxonomy): Eukaryota > Viridiplantae > Streptophyta > Magnoliopsida > Fabales > Fabaceae > Acacia > Acacia concinna. The sequence continues at coordinate 7,780 of JBAGKO010171135.1, read as the reverse complement.
TCACATCTTTGTCGTGTGTGTCGGGCATCTCAGCCAATATGATATGACAAGTTGGGTATTTTCCATCTATGTGGTAAGTGTAAGGCGTTTAAGTCGATGTAAAAGGGAGATAAGTTGGGTATTTCCCATCCCTGTTGTAAATGTAAGGCGTCTGAGCTGATGTAAAAGAGACAAGTTGGGTATTTCTCATCCCTGTCATAGATGTAGGGCGACAAAGCCAACATAAAAGAGACAAGTTGGGTATTTCCCATCCTTGACATAGATGTAGGGCGTCAAAGCCAATGTAAAAAAAACAAGTTGGGTATCTCTCATCCATGTCGTGTGTAGGGCGTTTAAGCCTGATCTATATAGTAAGGCTTTATGACCTTGATACAATATATGCGTGTGAGCCTGCTTTAAAATATGAAGTAACGAGGTCTTGAAATAAGGTGCTTGGCATATGAGCAAGAGATGGGAGTTTACAATTCGATTATGTAATGGGAGGAGTCTGAGCCTATCTTTGTATTACAAAAGTGCCCTAGCTGGCTTCATCCAATGGAGTGTCAAGTTAGTGACTATCCAATCTTTTTCTTTTGACAGGCTGTTATTTGGAGAAATTGCATTTACACCTCTGTCTCGGTATGTCGCGCACTTTGGTGGCATGTACTAAGGCTTAGGTGTGTCTCCTGCATAATGGTTAGGTAGAGAATACAAATATATGACATGTTACTGGTCAGACTAGCCCGTCGTGCTCGGACTATATAGTTTAATGATCCAATCTTTCTAGTAGGTTGCATTTTAGGTGGTGTTGTCATGTTTTTTAGCCTAGCCCATATTGTTAGTAAATGCAAACACACAATGTGTAAATAAAATATTTAATATTTGAAATTCGTACCTTTTAAGGTGCATTCCAGTTTTATGGGATAGGTCGCCCTCTTTGCCATGTAACTAGTATGTGTCTTGTCTTATAAATTTAGCTACCTGGTAAGGATCTTCATACACCGGTTCTACCTTGCCAACTCGGACGTCTGGTATGAACTTGACTGACCATAAGGTCTTGATGGAAGTTTGTATTAGATATACCTGTAAAAATTTGGAGCAAAGGGGATATAGGACTTGTGATATAAGTTTTATCAAATGTAGTCAGATCATATAGCTTTAAGAGTTTATCAAATTTTAGGGCTGCTTTAACAGCATAGATCATCGTGTTTTTTGAGCTTTGTCCACATGGTTAATAACCAAAGAAATGTGGTAGGTCAATCTATCGTATTAAGCATAAATAGTGAGTTGGTAAGTTCATAGCACATAAAGTTGTAAGTCATAAAACAAAAGAATAATCACAACAATGAGTTAGGGAATTCATAAAATGTGATTTTGTCTTGCATACAAGGTAATTTGCCATATAAAGACAAGTACGTGACATCCTTATCCTCAAAGCTATGTCATTGTGGTAACTACATCACAAAAAAATCTCAATAGTTGAACAGTTAGATATTGAATAATAAGAACATATAGTAGCGAGATGAATGTAAAGAGAACCTGTAAAGAAATGGTATAAATGAATGGTAGGACTTTTGTTATATCGAATGCAATTGGACTGTATGCTTAGAGCATTGATCACATGTTATGGTCTCCTTTACGGTATATACCATCACGTCCTTACCCATGAGTTTAATAGCTATGAACATGTTTAAAATAGATTTAAAAGGCAAAAACTTAAAAGTCATACCTTGTATGATGTTTCATCTTCACTGGATGGGTTTGTGATCTTTGTTATTTAGTAGGCATTTGACTTGATTGACTGCTTTGATTATTTTGTAATGGCCCTTAAATTTCTAACCTAACTTACCTTGTTAGTATTCTAGAAGGCTCTATTAGTCCCCCACTTTGAACTATCTAACATGTATGCTTATGTCATAGTGTCGAATGATTTTCTCTTGGTACTTGTCAAGTACGATCAGTGTTTGCTCTAGTTGTTTGTAAAGTGAGTTTAACAAGTCGAATGCAGCATATTGGTCCGACTCTTCCTCTGTCCAAGCCTATTGGAAAAAAGGTAGTCCTGCTTCAACTGGGACCACTTCTTCTGATCCATATAGTATGAAAAAAGGTGTTTCCCATGTGGAGGTGTGAGACGTGATTTAGTTTGCCAACAATACCTAAGGAAGCTCTTCGGCCCATCTGTCTTTAGCCTTACTAAGCTTTTTTCTTCAGCAGGATTGTGATAATATTATTGTTTGATTCTACTTGCCCATTAGGTATAGTGTAGAAACATGGAGTCTTATACTCCGGCTTTGATAAAAGCCCTTGAATCTGAAGCCAAAAGCAACTTTTCAACAGTATACATCTCCTATCTCATGAGTGGTCATACGTTATGATAGTGTGTAACATTTAAGGTGGTTAATGTGTTACGTTTGTAAATCTACGGCTCTAGATGCTCCTTGTGACTAAGGTGACATAATCTTTCTACAAGGTTAGACAGTAATAACATGTTGTAAAGAGTTTCATACCATATTCTCACTTCTAGCATGACCTTTATACATGTCTTCATGAATTGTTCTTAGTATGTAACTGGCCTCTTTTGCTCTAACACACATCGTGGATGGACCTGAATAAAACCTCTTTAAGAGTTTGTTGTCTAAGGCACAGGATGGAATGGTTCAGGCCTTTACCATGCGAGCCTCATTTTGATCTTCTGGAAGGGTGTGGCCCTGCAAATATTTAAAGAAAAGAGTTCCCTAGTTCTATGTCAGATGGTTAGGTTGTAGCATACCTGTGTTTGGATAAGTCGCTAGGAATTGTAGACATATAGCTTGTATGGTTGTTGAATGGGTAGTCTAGATGGACTGCTTAAACCTGCTAGTACTTCGGCTCTCTAGTTATCATCTCTGCATCTGAAATTCTGAGGACTTCTAGACCAGTGAAAGGTCAAATTATAGTAAACTAGCATGTGTGAATCTTTCGCGTGGTAAGACCCATTTAGCTGCGTGAAGAGTAACTGTAAATTGCACCTTACTTCTGGCGGTGTTTGATTATGATTTCTTTAGCTAACTGCAGACTTATAATCAAAGCTTTGTACCCTCCTTTGTTGTTAGCAGACTGGAAACCACACATATAGATAGGTTAAAATATTGTTATCAAGAAATTTGGGTATGATTCTTACCCTAATGCCATTTGTTAGACGTACTATTTACGTGTAATATCTACTATGTGCTTCACTAGTCAAGTTGAGTAACTATTTATTTTTAGCTGTTATTCTAGGCTAAAATATGCTGAGACTTGAGGTTTTATAGTGATTTATGGTAAGTAAGTTAGATCAAAATTATTTACTTTTACTGCCTATGAGTCTACCCACAAGTCTAGCTTATATGGTACATTTTTAGTAGGTAAATTTGTTACAATTGAGACTAGGCAACATAAAAAATAAGTGTGTAACTTCTTAAAGGCAGATATAAGAACTAAAGTTAACTTCTTCGAGTTAGGAGTACCTGGCTTTAGTGTCGAGGAGAGTCTTACTGGTATAGTAGATTGGGCGTTGTTTTTTGTGTCTTACCGGGACGACGTTGATAGCTTTAGGTGAGACGGCTAGGTACATGGGCAACATTTCACCCACTTTTGAGTTTGGTGGCAACTTACGTATCAGTCGAGTATTACTCTAATTGTTACCTTATAGACATCCTTAACACACCTTACTGATGGTATGTCAGGTATGGTTTTAGCTTGACTTGAATTGGTGAGTTAGTTGAATGTAAGGTATGTCTCAGGTTGATCTGTCTTGACTGGTCATAAGGTGAGTTGACATTCGACTTGTATATTATCACCTTAGGATCTGTACCTGTCATATTTACATGGGACTAGATAAAGCAATCGATGTTATAAATCAAAATTAACATACCTTGTATGCCAGATGGTGAGTCTGTCCTCACATAGACCTTCCTTTTTGAATAGTCAATAATAATGTTTTCCCTATAGTCTTAGGGTCATCTGGTAGCATTCCAAGGTTGTTCTTTGATTTTATATGTCTTACTTCCCATGGAGTTGGGAGTTATATGACTTAGTTGAGTACGAGTGGTATGACCTGGATCAACTAACACATGTAATATCAAAATTGACAAAGAATACAAAGATTACCAATGTTCGTTGTGTAGTTGGCCAAATTTGATCATCTCATCTTTGAAGAGTGCAATATAAGCATCCCCCTAATTAGTAAGATCATTGCAATGTGGATGGTACAGTCTCCAAAGAACGCGATCTAACCATCCCTTAGTTAGTTAAACCATCCTTACTTGGTGTAGTGTAGATGGTACGACTTTCGAAGAATGTGGTTTAACCATCTCCTTGGTTAATAAGATCGTCTAACCATCCTCTTGGCAAGAGTCTAACATGATGCTTTTTTGCTCAGTAAGTAAAGATACTGACCTCCGAGTCCCCACTATGCAAATGATGGTTTGTAGATTCTAGAGTGCTCTGCTTATGGAGGACTTGCATTGTCAATAAGCTTACCTAACTAAGTGGTCTTACCTCGATTACTTAGTCGACCTGGGCAAGCGTCTATCATGGCAAGATCCGAGCCCCCCGTTATTCAATTGATGGCCTACAAACCTTGGGTGGCTCTACTGGCGAAGAACCTACATGGTTAGTTAACTTACATGATTGAATAATCTTACCTCGATTATTCATCCTACCATAGCAAGTGTCTATCCTAGCAAGATTTGAGCCCCCCATTATGCAATTGATGGTCTATAATCTTAGGTGGCTCTACTGGTGAAGAACCTACATGGTCCATATGACTACATGGCTGGGTGATCTTACCTTGACTAAGTAGTATATATGTCAAATGCTCTTATTTGAGGGGCTTTGTGACTCCCTGTCTGTCCAGTCTTCCTGTATAGTTAGTATGACTACCCGACTAAGAGGTCTTACCTATGTTTCTTAGTAAGTATGTCACGTGACCTTGTTTGAGGAGCTCCACAACTTCTGGTCTAAACACGATCCAAATTGATGCACGATAACATGGTCATAATGCAAGTCGCACCATTATGGATCTGTCATGCTGATCTACCCTCCAAACTAAATGGTTAGTCACTCAAGGTCTTGAAAATCCGTCTATCCTACATTAGGTTGGTAGCTATCCGTGTCGGCACGAATTTAGGTAGTCAACATTGTATATGATGCCATCTATCAGGTTCAAATTCTCTCTTTCCAATGTTGCAAATGTGTTTGTTGATAAGTGTATGACTGCTTTATGTTGCGAGACTAGTCTAGCCTATTCTGCGAGCTAACTAGTCTAGCCTGTTCTATGATCCAACCAGTCTAGCCTATTCTGTGATATGACCAGGCTAGTTTGTTATGCTATCTAACCAGCCTGCTACTTTATTACCTCAGTTATTTCTGCTCGCTTACCACGAGAATCTCAAGTGGTTTCACTTTACTTGTAGATTTACCTATCATAATTAGTCAGGAAAAGATATAAAAAAAAGCGTAGTACAAAAGTTTTTTCAAAAATGGCATTGTTGGGTTGCTTTTTGAGTTTCCTGTTGTTGGAGAACTATTGGACAAACGTGTTATTCAGGTATCTGAAAGATGCTACGGAATGGGAAGGTAAAGACGTGATCTACTCTATGGCAAGCCTCATTAGGCTAGATCCGCACCCCATTTATATGGACGCCTCACGTACATTTTTGGGAATGGCGAAGGTATGCATATGCTACCAAGGCGATCTTATCAGCGAACGAGAATAAGTGAAACTTCCTGGTTGGTTCTTTTTCATTAGAGCAAGCATCCCTTAAATCCTTGTCACAATGGCCTATAGGTCTTGTATATTTTTCTGCCATTCATGGGGTAGATTAGATAGGGTCCATCCAGTCATGGAAAGGCGAACCATGTGGTCCTCCTCAACAGTGTCAAATGATGCTATAGTCAAGTTAAGATCGCATGATATTTCAGTATTACATTGCTCGTTAGTAAGATGTTCTCCAATAGTCCCGTTAGAGCTTGTGTTTCCTGTACTAATCCCCCATGGGCAATTGGTAAGATGGGTTACAAATGGAGCTTGGATTGTCTGCTATAGATCCTACACACTCTAGGCAGCAAAGGCAGCGATATTTTCTTTGTTGCGGAGGGTGATGCTCCTCTTGATGCGACACTTTTTTTTTGCTTCTGCAGCAAGTTGTGCTTCCTTTTTCACCAGATTGGCCAGTTCTGTCATGTTCACTTTAGAAGTTACAAGCCAATCTGCAATACCGATGGTTTTCCCTCTCATGCTAAAAAACAAAAATTTACAAAAACTATGCACAAGATTATAACGTCAGATCCTTGTACTCGATGCTACTAAAAGTTTTGAAAATTTTGTTGTTGGGTCCTCACAGACGGCACCAAACTGTTTGAGTAGAATTTGGTTATTTTGTAATTAAATAAAAGATTTTGGGTCACCAACAACAAAATAATTCTAATAAGAAAAAAGATAGATTGAGCACAAGAGATCGGTGAGATTATATTGAGCGTATGAGTGTGAACACGATGGTTTCTAGAGATTCGGAGTACAGGAGTGATTGTGAGTGATTCAGTGTGTGTTTGACGTCTAAGTATATCCATATAAATAGGTGATCTACCCCCATCACGTGTCTACCTCCTGTCCCTTGAATATAGGAGTTAGTTGTAACATCCGCGGATATGGCCAATCCATCCCGAGATTTCAGGCTCGTGAGGATAGACCGCTTTTGGAGCTTACACGTGTCCTTCTGGTGGTTATAATTGAGTCTTAGGAGTTGGAACTTCTTTTGGGCCTTGAAGATGATTGTTACATTTCTGGGCATACAATTCCTCTTTTTGTGGATATAAAGGATGTGGAGGTTGACTGATTCTGGCATCTGACTTGGTCTTGGCTTAGATGCAATAAGTCTGGGCTTTGTTATATTCTTGGGGATCTGACGTGGTAGTTATGAATTTCTTGGATTTGGGACCTCTTCAAGATGGTTAGACCTGTGCCTCCTATAGTTGATTTCCACCAGGTTAGATCCCTTCCGCCAAGCTAGACCCGTTCCCATATATAGGCTTCTAGCGTAAGCTTATATGACCTGGGCCAATTCCTATTGCTTGGCCCAACCTCATTTACTGGGCTTGTTTACTTGTTTAGCCCGGATGACCGTTTTATGGGCATACAATTAATAAAGTTAATTTTAGTTAACTAATAACTCAAAGAGTTATTAGTGTGTAGTAATTGTTTGTCATAAATTAATCTGTGACTTATAGTTGAGCTTGAAGCTTGGATTATTGTGGTGAATTTTGCTCTGACGAGAGTAACCACTTTCCTTTTATTGTGTATACTTGTTACATGCTTGTGAGTGATTTTTAATATATATATATATATAACATAAATTTGAAATTGATTTGTGATATGTGCTATGGAGTTATTTTATTATTAAAATTGTCTTGTGGGATTTATTTTATTGAACAATGAATAGTAATATAATATTTTATGAATTTAATGTTAATTTATGATATTAAAAATTCTCTTTATAGTTTGTGAATTGATAATGGAATGTGATGATTTATGATGATTATATCTGTTGAGTATAATTATATGTCTTAAGTATTGTTATGAGAGGGGATGACGGATGTAGAGTTCATGGGAGGTTATACTATAGGAAATAAGATGGTAGGCTTCAAAATGTATATTGGTTAGCCCTTTGGCCTACTTATATTTTAGTAGGGCATTGACACCCCACTAATGTATTAGAGGGGGAATCCATAGTCCGATCTTGTGCTCTTTGAATTTTGGCTGGTTCATATCACTTGATCGGTG
>JBAGKO010171086.1:0-18195 GCA_037177275.1 Acacia concinna | reverse complement strand
TGTACGACCTTTTTGCAGTCTTCCATCTTTTCAAGTAAAAGGGCAATTGCTAGAGCATTTCTATCTTTACTTGAACTTGCCATTGAGAATGCAACCTATGTGATAGTCAAGTTGGAACAAAATTGTATTGAGTTACAAAAAAAAGCAAGCAAGCAATAACATGATATTAAAACATACATAATTGTCATACAAAAAAGTCCTGAAAGTATGATGAAAACATTGTTTGGAAATAAAACATATAAAAAATAAAAACATGGTGTCTTAACATAAGTAAAAGTAGTTAACTGAGGTTTGGGGGCATTATGATAATGTGGCGAATTATAGGCACGGTGCTTCAACCATTTCACCAACTCCTCTTGATTTTCCTATAATTCTAAGTACATCAACTGAGAAAGTGGGTGCATCATCATATTACAACAACGAAAGCATAAGGCAAGCATGTTAGGTTTCGTCATTTTCACCAACGCCTTTAATATCTCCTAAATATGTGAATCATCATTGTATATCTTACTCAGGGTATCCAGTCTATCCTGAGTTTTGGATGTCATGCTACTAATAGCATCTGCAATTTGCTGAGACGCCAGTCCTTTCTTCTTTATGGATTTAGAAGATCTTCACCCCTTGTTCTTTTCCTCGTGCTTTAAGGACTAGTTGCTACACTAGGAGAATTAATTGTTCCCAACATGAATCCCTGAAGCTCATCACTCACTCATAATGGAATACCCCCTTGAAGGTCTTCGTGACTATCACCTGAGCCTTCTTCAAGATTCATTGTTGGTCGGTATACATCATCTGCATTTAGCACTTGTGGTCTCTGCTGTGAAGCTGATGGTCTTTGCTGTGAAGCTGACGGTGCCACCATATCGACTCTCGAGGCCAACACATATTTGAATATCATTTGCAACTCCTGACTATACTTTAAGCTTGAGCGCCGATACTTGTCGTACATGGGATTCTCCTACATACATCATGCACTTAATTCAAAACTGTAAGTAAAAAAGTAACAACAACAATTCAACATAAAACAGATAATTATCGTACCCTAATTTTACTATCCCACCATTCGTCATCAGCAATTACCATGTTCTTCGATCAATTGAACGTGATGCCGGTCTCCTTTGAGAACAAATTATCACATGCTTTCCATTCCTTCCTTAAGGCATCAAACTTCTTATTAAATTGCTTCTTCATATATGAGTTGCTTATTTTTTCATTAAAATCAACTATGATGGCGTCTACCCTTTTTCATAAATGCTAAACCAGTACGCTCCTTCTTATATATTTGGTTAACCTTTTATGTGATAAAAATCCCTGTGGTTCTTGTATCCTATGATGCTTGTGTCTCTTTATCCCTCATATCGCTATGATAAGAGTAACAAGCAATAACATGTAATAAAATAACAAACAAGCAACAATATCATCAACTTCAAAAGTAAACAAAGGGCATTATTTAAACTCTAAAAACTATAGTCTTATTTATTCATTCTCAAGTAAGCTATAAGGCTTATTATACTCTCACCCCCTTAATTACTCAACAAGTTTCTTAAGCCCACAATCAAAACAAAACATAGTAATATATAGAAACTTGATATCAAAATAGAACATGGCCAAACAAGTAAGCAGATCTCTCGAGTCTTGAAAAGAGACATTTCAAAATTTAATGCACTATCGCTTTCTTGTTTCTCTCTTTCTAGCATCATCAGGGGTATTGTACATTTTGAAAGGAAAAAAAAATTAAGAGCCAATACTAACAGCTTCTTCATTTTGCTTTAATGGATTCTACTTGGAAATTTGAATCCTATGGGCAAGTTCAAAACAATGGCAAGTATCTCATAAGACAACAATAGCCACACCAATTTTAGTTAAATGAAAAAAAATACCATGAAGTTAATTTCATCCCATGGCTAAAAGTAAGTAGTTCCATGAGACAAACAACATAAGAAAAGACATACAAGAAAAATAAATCAATCTCTGTTTAAGAGTTCTAAAAAGATGAAAGTTAAAAGCACTATGAAATTAATTTCATCCCATGGCAGAAAACAGTCATATGTTTTGAATAAAGAAAGACAACATGTAGAACCGAAACCACTATTGTAGAACCCAAACACCATGAAGTACCATTACCTTCTCTGGAATGAAGGAAAACTTCACAAATCAAACACTTCGATCAAGGGAAAAGCATGAAGCACCAACATTGTCTCAACATAGTAGAAAACTTAGGCTTCAGAAAAAAACACGCAACATTACAGAACCTAAACACTGTCATAATGTACTATTCTGGCGAGCTCAAAAGATGAGATAAAGGCCAAATCAATATACCCATAGGTAGATCAGACAACGTTAAGATTTCCTTACTACCATCAACTACCAAGAACATCAATCCATACCACCTTCCAATAAGGCTAACGAAAACAAGGCAGAGAAATACCGGAACTTGAGGAAAGCTTCTACACACCACGTTCACTATCACGGACACCTTTTTCTTCCAACGATGAGCCTACACTAATAGAGATATGTCAGTTGCTTCAAAGGACCACACTCATTGACAGTGTTTGCAGATCTATGGCTTGTGCTTCGATGAGCCTCATGGTGGCATAGGCTACCTACTACAGAAGATGATAGACATTTTAGAGATCTCTAACTTCTTGCTCTTCACTGAGGCTCATAGAGGTAGAAGTTAAGACTTGTGGCTTGTGATTCAACAAGGCTTATAGTAGCAAAGGCGATCTCCTTTAGAGAACGACAGTCATTTGGAGATCTTGGCCTTCTTGTGCTTCGACGAGTTCATAGAGGTAGAGGCGAGTTTATTTAGAGAAGATGAATGATAGTGGGAGGTTCACGTGTCCTCTTCTTCTCCAATAGTAATAAAAAAAAGATAATGCTCAGATAAGTCACATTCTCCAACTTATTGTTTGTAGACACTTTTTGACTTATTTTGCTTATATTAGACAATTCCATCCAAACACCATATTTGCAAGAGCTCCTTATTTTTATAAGCTTAAGCTACAAAACGCTCCAAAATGCTGAAACCAAATAGGCCCTTATTGTTTGTAGACACTTTTTGACCTATTTTGCTTATATTGGACAACTCCATCCAAACACGATATTTGCAAGAGCTACTTATTTTTATAAGCTTAAGCTACAAAATGCTAAAACCAAATAGGCCCTTAAGCTAGAAGAGCTTTTGCCAGCATCCATTACTGGAATCCGTTTTTGGGTGGGTGGGCCCCTGGATGCCTCACATTTCCCTTTCCTTTTCTCTCATGTGACCACATCCATCTCCTGGAGGCAAGGGAAAAAATGCTTAACTACAATATAATATAATGAAAGGAAGAGAAATGAATTGAAATGACTTAAAATAATCCATCTTCTTTTTATCATTGTTTTTACTGTTAGCTATTATTACATATATCCTCACTAAAATATTTCTATTTTATTTTACATTTAAGTTATTTGTAACCTAAATCCCACAAATAATGCATCACTTTGATTTGATCTTATGGAAATATAATTTCATAGAAATTTCTCCAAATTGCATATATATATATATATATATCTCCAAATATACTCAAAATATACATTAAGGGCATGTTTGTTTGGATGGGAGGGGAGGAAAAATGAGTCCCTCCCTTCATTTGGTTCAAAATTTTGTAAGGGAGAGGATCAAAAACCTCTTCCCTCCCCTTATTTTTGTTCCCTTCAAATTAGGGTTTTTTTAAGGGAAGCAAAATATCATGACTAATTTACCCATGAAGTTTTTAATATATATTCTCATCATTTCCCTTATCTGCAAATGAAGCTTACATGCTGATGAAAAATGATGAGAATATATATATTAAAATCTCACTCTCGCACTTCACTTTTTATGTGCTTAACCTAGGTAAGCTTCCTTCACTTGCATGTAGATTTCTTGCTTTACTCAGTTGGCATATGGGGATTTCAAATTCAATGCAAAACTCAGAGGATCATCCAAAGATGGCTTTGTTTGAACATCTAAAGACGCAAAACCAAAACTTTGATTTACAACTAGAAAATGAATTGTTGCTACTCCAACAAGGTTTCTGCCTAATGGGTTCCCCTTTTGCCTACAATAATAAAAAATTGAAAAACAACTCTGGTTTTTTGCCTACAAGATATCAGAATGTGATCTATAATATCTAATCGTGAAAAAGACCTAAAAAACTATTGGGAAGACCTCTTTTTTGCTGCGTAGCATAGGGTGCACATTATGCACTCCCAACCCTGTGTTCTTATGGTAAATCTTGCACTCTACCCATTTATCTTGCACCATTATTATCATCATCGCCTAGAGCATAAGATTCTCCTTGTGCCAATCAAACCCAAAAGAGAATTTTTTTTTGGATCAATTTATACCAATAAATTTCAAAAACATTTTAGCTGAGCCAGCCACCCAGTCAATATAGGTCCCCTCTATTTTTATTCAAGTGAACTGTACAACTCATATGTGACTACGTGCTCGTTTTTTGGGTGGGTATATTTGAATTTTAGGTTTTGAAATATTTTGCATTTTTTCTCTAATTTTTCATTCTTTCTCTGTCACTTTTTACTCTCCATTACTCTTCATCTCTCTCCCCCTCCATCAAATGGAGCTTTTATGTTCTTCTAGCTCATTTTCTCAGGTTTGTTTCTTCACATGAGTGTGGTTTAGTTCTTCTAGCATATAGGTATTGTGGGTATTTTTATATATATATTTTCCTTTTCTTTTACCTGTGTTGTACTTTGCTTAATTAAATCATCATTTAAATGATAACTTAATTGTAATTATATTATTATTATCAAACAAGTTAGTCATGATAGAAAAGTTTAAAACTAAATTTTTCAAAAGGACTGTTATGGTTAAAAGTACAAAACCTCCTTTTTTTCCTTATCAAAATTCAAGCACATAATTAGGCTTTAGACTTTTTGAAGCCCGAAACAAACATTCCTTATCAAATCCAAATCAAATTAAAATGAGAACCTATAAGTTTTGAAATACAATCTTAAGGCATCAAGGTTACTCAAAACATCAGAAAGTAACCCAATAACAGAAAATTAAAGGTATGAAATCAATATGTCAAGTCTTAAAAATAATTCATTAGAATATGAAAATGAGTTATAACATAGCAATATATAATAATTCCAGCATAAACTAAAAGAACGGAAGAACTACTCTTATAAGAAGTAGCTTAATCTTCCGGAGTCTCCTCTGTTAGACCATTACAAGAATTATTACCTGAAAAATGTTAAATTGACAAAGTGAGACAAAAGTCTCAGCAACCAACATTCCATCTCATCAGGCATACAAGTAAGTGCTTGTAAGGTGTCAAGTTGGAACATTTATAAATATATAACATTATCAAAAACGTCACATGGTAACAAGTATATCAATTTTCAATATCATAATCTCACTCTCATATTTATCACATGGGTGTATAATTATCAATATTTAACAATTCACTCTATAACCTCTCACCTTATTTCCTCTGACTGAACCTATGTGCTAGTACTAACTTATGTGACTAGTAATTCAACTCAACAAGCTCACTGATAAAGTAATATGGACTGGCCAAAATCTACAAAGCACAAGATCGAACCATGGGTTCCCCCAATACATTAGTGGGGTGTCAATTTCCTATTAAACCTAATGGGCCAAAGGACTAACCAATGTACATCTGAAAGCCAACCATCTTATTTTCTCTTGTGTACAATAATTTTACCCCCTTATTTCCTCTAAGAATAACCTCCCATCAAGATCCACATCCGCCATCTCCTCTCATATCAATTACTCATTAGGTAAATTATCACAACCAATGTCAATTCACAATTTATTAAGAGAATTTCCAATATCATAAATCAACATTAAATTCATACAATATGATATTACTATCCATTGCTCAATAAAATAAGTCCTATAAGACGATTTCAATAATAATATAACTTCATAGCACATATCACAAATCAATTGTAAATTTATAGCTATATATGTAAAAACTACTCATAAACATGTCACAAGTATGCAAAAGAGAGGAAAGTTGTTACCTCTCACCAACGCAAAATTTGCCACAAGAGTTCAATAATCAATAGATGATCCAACTGTTGAAAACGTCGATTTGGATGTCTCGCACACACTGACAAACTTTCACTCCGATTTAACAATGAACGAACCTGAAACCGTTGTTTTACTAAGACTGCCTTAGGTTAGTGCGAAAATTGTTTAACCTACCCCAGTTCTAATTTATCACTTATATATAGGCTCCTAAATTTCTCTCTTATCATATGTGTATATTTATTTTTTATTCTTATAATATAAGTAACTTTAATATTTTAAAATCTTAAATCTAATATCAAGATCTTATAAATCTTTGAATTATTTCCTATAATATCTCATAGTCTAAATATGTCCTTATCAAATTCACTATACATAAGATATCTTTTCAAATATTTAAATCAACTTTAGAAATATTTATTTGTCCAATCTCAACAATATTATTTTCCCCTTTTCTAGAAAATTTTGACTTTAATTATATTCTTTAAAAATATAGCTTACCTAAAACAATTTTCTTTTATTATTGTTAACACTCAATACATAAAATTTAATTCTCTAGACACTCCAAACTCCTATTAAGTTTTTATATTAATTATTTAATTAATTCATTAAAAATTGGGATGTTACATGTGCATGCTCATTACACGGTAAGTGCCGAGAGAGGGCACTAGAGGAGTAATACGAGCATTATATGATAGCATGACATGCATTGCATTGTATTGTTACTAGTTTTAGATTATGCTATTGAGGTTTCCCCAGAAATTTAACCCTCACCACAATGCATATGAAGGATCAGGAAGCACAAGTAAGGATCGAGTATAGTTTTGTTAGGCTTCCTGTTGTTATTTATGGGTTGTATGTATATGTTCTAAGACTGATACATTGGATTCTGATATGTATGCTACTATGTGAATTATGAGTCATGCTTTATGTTGAAAAACGGAAAAATTTTACCCTTCGTTTGGCTAACATGAAACAGTAACATTGGTTCCAATGACCACAATAAGGTAGAGAAAGGGTATAAATTTACAAAAGTTGTTCTACTCAACTAACTCTTTCTAATGAATGTATTTATGAAGTGATTGGAGAAAATTTTTGGATTTGAATTTGCAGTAAGTATTTAGTTTTACAATATATGGTCATAAAATTGTAGATCTATTTTAGTAGTCAAGTTCTATAGGCTTAGATTTATTTATTGCATTCTCGAAGATTCAAAAAATTAGATTTTTATTTAAGAAGTCTAGGGTTTCTTATACATATGATATTTTTACCAATTAAATTCAAAACAAATGGTTGATTTGGGTTTATTGAAAGTAATATTGAATTTTGTACGGTTTAATTTTAAAATTTTTGCTTGAAATTTGAAGGTTGCAATTTTAATAGAATTTTATATTTGAGACATTGGGGATTTTTGTTAAAGCGAGCTATTTGGGAGTTGTTAAAGATTTAATTGAGCGATTTGAATTTTTAGATAAGATAGAAACTTGTGTTAGAATGACTAGTTATGGTTTACAAGAAATTTGAGAATTTTTCTTTACTTAAAAGTGCAAATATTAGCTATGTACATATAGCTAATTGTGAAATTGGGATTTTTTTTTACTCATTTAAGTAATTGAAGGTTATTTATTGGATTAATAAGTTGTTTGAGTTAATGAAACCTCAAGTCTTGTTGGGATGATAAAGTGTGACTTAGAATGAAATTGAGAACTCTATAGGGGATTAAGTCCCCACATTGTCATTTTTACCACCCAATTAGTTGATAAACTAAAGTACAATGATGTTAAATTATGTACATTGATTTATGATTGTTGGTGTTGAGCATAATGCTTGATTTGTGGTAATATTTTCTTGCTAGGTAATTACTTTTCACTTGTCATATATGCTAATGTCTTGCTTTTGAGATATTTTTACAATATGAAGTCATGGAATGAGATATGTATTATCTATTGGCATGTTACATTCTTGGTAAGAGAAAATTGTCTAATGGACTTTAAATTTGAATAGAAAATGTGAAGTATTAAAAAGATGTTTTATCTTGAATTGTTTGTAAGAGAATTACCATGAATAATCATGAGATACTCATTATGCATTAATGAAATTATGATATTGGTGGATTTAATTGTGATTAATGAAAAGACAATAAGGAAAATACCATCATGTGATAAAACCTGATATTGATGCATATTGGGTTGATTATTAGTTTCTATTTGGATAGGCCTAATGGCTCATTCGTTCCTAAGAGAAAGGAATAGGCCTTGTGGCTTAAGTGTGACAAAATGATTGTCACTTGATAAGACCTCCTATTGGTGCACATGTGATTGGTAATTCGTCCATAGGCCTACGTGGCTTAAACGTGTTAGAAAGAAGGATAGGTCTTAATAGCTTTTTTCGTTCTTAAGAGAAAGGAATAGGCTTTTATATACGTCTCTATAATGATAGAGATAGGCCTTGTTAGGATTCTATGGTTGTATGCCTCATTTGGGAGAGACTTGAATAAGTTAATGTGTATACTTTTTGTGATTATGTGAATAATATTAGATGTATTGATATGTTGTATCCCATGTGACACCTTACTAGCATATATTGATATGTATGATGAGTTATAATTTTAGTTACTGAGGCTTTTATCTCACCTTGTTGTTCCTAATGCTTATCATGTGATAATTTCAATGAGGAACATAAGGAGATCTTCAGAGGCTTAGCTAACTCTTTGTCTTGATATGTCCTCTACCATTTATTTATGTGTTTATATTGATATATATTGCCACTCATAGGGCTTATTTCATATAATTTGATTTAACTGCATACTTTTGATTGAACAATCTCTGACTCAATGAGCTAGTAAAAGGCCAAAGGACTTTAAAGATTTATTTTGGTGATGTTGTGGATCCTTATATGCATGTTTGGGTAATTTTGGAAATGTGTTTTGATATCACATGAAAAATATTTTCATTACTTGGGCTTATGAATGAATAAATCCTGAAATTTTTGTAGATCGAAAAGGGTTATTTTGGCCAGACCAAGGGTCGTACCTTGATATTTTTTAGGGCCTAGATAAAGTATTATGGATGAACTAAGGGCCTTACTCTATAGAGGACTAAGAGATCTCACAATAATTAAAGAGAAATTCGAGGCAAGACGTTTATGCAAAGAGGATACATTGCTTAAAGTTTTTGGACGAAATGCGAATAGGTCTAAGAACCCCAAAAATGTCCATAAAATCATAGAAAATAGTAGAGGGTGCACAATTAGAATGTTGTTCTGAGGTTCGAGGAATTTATTATGAATGTTTGAATATTTTCAAAAATATTTGGCCGGATTGGGTTTTTGGCCGGATCGGGTTTTTGGCTGAACGCTGATATTTATTAGATATATTGGGAGCTCAATGTTCTGAGCTGGGATATGGGAAAATTAGTACATTGTTTAAGAGAAATTTTGATGCAGTAAAAATTAGAAAAGAAACCTGGTTATGTGAGCAAGCCCTTAAAAATCGGTAAAGTACCGGTAAAAAAGGTTTTGCGGGAAAAATTATTATAGGAGTTCTAGATATCTAAAAATTATGAAATTTTATTGGTTGCCTCTTGGTATTTTTAGGGATTTTCTATAAATTTTTTTGGAATTTTCCAATTTTTGAGTTGGTCTAGTATCAATTATCAGTATAATTTGAGATAGATGGACCCATGGGGCCCACCCAAAGTTGGCGCCATTTTGCTTTGGTCAAGAAGTCATATTTTTGCATGTGAAATTATGGAATTTTGTAGAAGGTGGACACATGTCAAAAAAGTAAAAACTTTTTGGGAAAATTACATCTAAAGACCTAATAAATATTTACATTTTAACCCCTCTCTTCCACCAATAAATAGAGCTCCCCCTTCTCTTCATGCAAATCGTGATCCCTCTCCATCTTGAAGCTCTCCCACCTTCTCTTAAAGAAACGTCTTCCGGTAGAACTTTCAGCTGTCCTGACCCAGTCTTCGATCTAATTAAGTTCCGACTCCCTCCTTTTTTTAAATTCCTTTACTTTCCAGTAGCTATTTGAAGTAGATAGTGAACCTAAGGGGAGGTTATGTCCAACTATTTAGGCAAAAATAAGCCTTCCTAAGAGAAATTGCTGTCTAATTGTTTCAGACTAGAATAGCCTTTCCTAGAGGGAAGTGTTATCCAACTGTCCCAGACTAAGATAGCATTTATTGGGGGAGGTGTTGTCCAATGGTCTCAGACTAAGATAACATTTTCTAGGGGGAGGTATTGTCCAATTGTCCCAAATAGAAGTAGGAATTTCTAGGGGGAGGTGCTGCCCAACTATCAGAAGGTATAATGGGCACATATAAGGGGAGATACTTCCCAACTGTCCCGGCTAGGGCAGTAAGGATGGGCCAGCAGCAGGGACCTAGGGTTGCATAGGGTGGACAACAGAGGGTACCGGTAGACGATAGGTATGGTACAGGAAGGGGAAGGACTTAGTCCAGGTAGCAGGGAATGAGGACTCTAGGGGCATACATGAAAGGAAGAGCGGTAGTATACCAGTAGGGGCATATGGTAACAGGATTTATTGTGGTCTTTATAGGCATTATAGAGAGACAAACCAGTAACCTAGACATGCTGAAAATAGAGGGATATCACACCTGCGCATAAGGATATTGGTAGCTAGAATCTCTTAACTTGTATTTGCTATGTTTGTCTGCTGTTTGTTTATTATTTGTATTCTGTGTTATGGTTGATCTAGCATGTATATATGAGATGTTTGACTCTCTGTTTTGTGCCTTAGCTATTGAGTAGAGTAGAGTCACATGCATGCTCTTGGTACATGGTAAGTGTCGAGAGAGAGAGAGGGCACTAAAGGGGAAATACAACATTTGCATATAGAATAACATGCATTGCATTACACTGTTATCGGTATGATTCTACTACTAAGGTTTCTCCAGAAACCTTACTCTTTCCACGATGTATGTGAAGGATCTATAGGAGGCAGGGGGAAGGAGCGAGTTTAGTTATAAATATTGTTGTTTCCTGTTTTTTGGCATGTAATTATGAACAACTAGAGTATTATTTGTTCTAGGTATTGACATAAAGTAGTTTTTGGTTTATTAAAGTTTGAAATTTTTATTCTCTCTACTTTGTTGTTCCGACATGTTGGTAGTTCCAAGGGCCACCTTAAGAAAAGGTAACAAAATTAAGTAAGGTGTTACAAATGTTGTATTCTAAGCTTCATAAAACTCAAGGCCCAAGTGTTGTGATAATTTATTGTAAAGAAGAGTTGTGATTGTGAAATGATTAGAAATGATTTTAATTATCTATGATAGCCCTTGAATGTTTAGTTTGTCTCTTTTCTATCATATATAAATTAATTACATGGTTTTAATCATTTTAGCTAGGATAGGCATTTTCAAATAAGCTAGTTTAATTCTTTTCTATCATGATTAACTTTAACTTGAAAGAGAAATCTTTTCTATCAGTTTAGCTTTGTCTGTTAGCCATAACAATGCTGATTATCTTAAGACTTGATTTAAGTGTATGGATAATTGATTTTTAAGGAATAGATTTAACAAGCAAAGTGTAGGAGAGCTTTGGCAATGGAGAGAGGAAGAGAAGCAGGGGAGGAAAAGTGGGAGAAGGTGAAGGTAGTAGTATGGAGGGTGAGAATAAAGAGAAAAGAGGAGGTGAAGTAGATCAGAGAAGTCACAGGTGATACAGAGGGAGGAACGGGGGAGAAAATTGTTTGTGAAGAGGAGGATGAAAAAGAATGAGCTTAGTGTTAGTGTTGGCCTTTATTGTTGTGTGTGGGATATTATAATAATAATTTTTAATAGGGATAAAATTGTCATTAAGCTCATCTTTTTATCTCATTTTGTTCATACGTTGTATAAATTTTTCTATCAATTTATCAAATCACCATTAAACCACTATCATGTATGGTTAATAAAGTGCACTAAATAATTTAAATTTGTTAATTATGATAGAAAAGTTTAAAACTAAATTTTTAGAAAAGCTATTATGGTTAAAAGACCAAAATCCAATATCATGGTTAATAAAATGCAATAAATAATTTAAATGTGCTAACCATAATATAAATGTTTAAAGCTAATTTTTTTAAAAAGAGACTATTTTAGTTAAAAGAACAAAACCCTTTGATAGAAATTCAAGCATATAATTGGGCTTTGACCTTCTCTAAGCCTTAAATATGCATTCACACTCAAATCCAACTCTTTAACTGATAACACTTCTCCATATAATAAAATATCTTAGTTAAACTAAAATGCAGATCAACAAGTTTTAAACCATATACCAAGATCTCTAGGCCACACAAAATCATCAAAAGTTATTTCCAATCATAGAGAAGTCAGAAGTATTTAGTTAATGCAACAATTTTCCAAGTAAATCAGAGTATGCAAAATGAGCCATACTGTGGCAATATATAATAATCAAGTATAATCAAAAGGATGGAAACAATACTCTTATTAGAAGTAGTTTAAGCTTCCAAAGTCTTCCTTGACGGACCCTCGTGGGAACTACCATATGGAAAAAATGTTAAATCAATGGGGCGAGACAAAAGCCTCAGCAATAGACAATCCATCTCATAGGGCATATAAGTAAGTGTTATGAGGTGTCAAGTGAGACAGTTATAAATACATAGTATTATAAAAAATGTTGTATGGTTACAAGTAAATCTATCATAATATTATAATCTTATTTTCATATTTATCACATGGGCGAAAGAAAAACCAATACATAACAATTTATTTTCTAACATCTCTTGTTTCCTCGCACTTTATTTCCTCTAACTAAATCCATGGGTTAGTTTTCACCCATATGATTGGTAGTTAAACTCAACAAGCTTATAGATCAAGTGTTATGGGTTGGCCAAATCCACATATCACAAGACCAGACCACGGGGTCCCCCTCTAATACATTAGTGGGGTGTCAGGCTATACTAAACACAATCGAGCCAAAAGACTAAACAATGTACTATTGGAAGCCCAATGCCTTATTTTCTCTTTTTGTACAAGAATTCACTTCCATATTTCCTCTTTAAAATTAGCTCCCATAAATATCTATATCCTCGATCCCCTCTCATGTTAATACTCAAAAGATATAATTATAGTAAATTATCACATGCCATTATTAATTCACAAGTTGTCAAGAGAATCTTTCCAATCTCATAAATCAACACAATTCATATAATATAATATAATATAATATAATATCCATTTCTCAGTAAAAATAAGTCCCATATGACAATTCCTTAACAACATAGTTTCATCGTTCATATCATAAACTAATAGCAATTTATAGTTCTATATATTTAGAAACCAATCACAAATATATTACAAGTATACACAACAAGAGAAAAATGATTACATATCACCAAAGCAAAATTTACTATAAGAATTCAAACTTCAAACCACAAGTCACAAATCAATCTATAACAATCAATTACTACACATTAATAACTCTGATTTATTAAAACAATAAACTTAATTCAATAGATTTAAAGTTTAGAACTAATTACCCAAAAATTCTAATTTCATATGAAAATCCCCAATTAATCATTTTAATATTCATTCATATATTTTTCTTAACCCAAACAACTTATTTGGGACATTAATTATGATTAATTTCATTCAATTGTACAAAATCCCAAATTTAAGATTTATGGCTTTAAGTATAAAATTGTTAAATTATAAGTCTACACCTTATCCACAATTTAAACCAATTAAAACTTTACAAATAATAACTCAAATAAACTATTTGACCCAAAAGTTATAAGTAGAAATATCATGTTTGAAATTATTTAGGAAATCTTATTTTATGAAAAAAATATAAAATCTTACAGAAACCAAATGGCAAAATTAAACCCATTAAAATTAGTCATTAGCCTTCATCTACAACCCTATTGACATTTATTGACAAAATACAAAATTTGCTCAAAACCCTAACTTTAAAATATTATCTAATGTTCACAAAATTACAACCATAACAAAGAAGAATTATATAGAACAACTTTCATAAAGAAAATTTTGTGATTAGAGGACAGAGTGTGTTAGAGGGGTATTAATAAACCCCTATTCTTTTTTTTTTACCATTAGTTATATTATAATATTATATTATCATAAATATATATTTACATTCATACAAAAAATATTGGGAGAATTCTAGAAAAATACCTCCCTAAATTTAAAAATCCCAAAAGGGATGTTAATATTTCAAAAAGACGCTACGGTACCATGGACCAAATTGGATTTTTTCAAATTCACTGACATGTACAGTGACCAACACGAAGTAGCGAAAACCATTACTCTTCTTGCGAAAACTATTACTCAAATAGCGAAAATTTAACATTGTTCATGTCACGGGTAGATTCCCCTCTCTCCTTTGTCAGATGAACAGTGTCAGTGTCAGATAAACATTGCTGACAGGGGGAGAGAGAAAGTAATCAGCACAAGGTAGCGAAAACCATAACTCAAATAGCGAAAATTTACTACTGTTCACGTCAGCGAATTTTGAGGGGGAGAGAGTGATCAACACGGACTAGCGAAATCCATTACTCTTCTTGCAAACTCATCTTGAGAAAATACTATTGTTCATATCAGCAAATTTGAAAAATTCAATTTGGTCCATGGTACCTTAGCGTCTTTTTAAAATGTTAACATCCCTTTTGGAGTTTTTAATTTGGGGAGGTATTTTTCTAGAATTGTCCCAAAAATAGCATACATACATACATACATACATACATACATACATACCTACAGAGCTTGTGCTTCCCATACATTGCGCGAGAGATTTTACATATTGATATGTTTTTTTTTTCTTTATTTCATACTTTGTTAGGAAAGCTTTTTTCTTCTTGCAATATTATTTGAACTATAACTAATTACATCTACATTTAATTACTATCACATCTTGTCCCACATATAAGACTAAGTTAGCTTTTTTTAAAGAGTTAAGGAAACTAATTAAATTAATTTAAAATATTTATATTTATTATTTTTCTTTAAACTAATTTGTCTAAACTAACATATGATTTAATCATATGCTCCCTCCAGTTTTAATTATAAGACCCAATTGGCTTTTTTAGAGAATCATAAGAAAACTAATTATATTACTTTAAAGCATTAAAATTTATCATTTTTCTTCAAATTATTTTATTTGACTCATGAACTAATATGTAATATAATAAAATACAACATATAATATGATTAAATGACTTATTTTGCTTCTTTAACTTTTTTTAAAAAAAAGTCAATTGAAGCTTATAATTAGGACCGAAGGGAATACAACATCTTATACTATTAAATAACTTATTTAGCTTCCGTCATCTTTCCAAAAAAACTCAATCTGATTTTATATTTAGGACTCAATCTTTTTTTTTAAAAAAAAACAATGGTCTATTTATAATTTTTTCATATCAATCTTTACTTGCTATCTGCATTCTCCCTATAGAAATAAAAACTCCTACAGTCTCATGATCTATTGAACATTGTTGACAAATGAAAAAGTAACCCAATAATTGCAGTTCTAAAATGCCTCTTGCAACTTCTAGTTTAGAAATGCATAGTAGCAAAATTATGAATCTTAAAGGAAAATAATTATATATTTTCCATTACTTGATACATTAAGATTTCATATTCTTAAAGATAATATTATAAACAACATTGGTCTTAGTTTTCTTATACCCACTCTCACCTTTTAATCAATTAATTGTGTGATCCACAGGGAGTTTATAATCAATTACTCTGCCTTTTAGCAAAAATACGTGATTTATGTATTATTAAGATACTATAGTAGGCTTTAAATGGCACGGTGACAAAGTTGTAGCAAATCTAAGTTGACTCAATTTATGCGCAGGGAGCTGCATAACAAATCTAGCAACTTGATACTATAGTAACATTGTAGTACAATATAGCAATTCTAAGGAATGATAAAACTAAATAATGCCTACAATATTGCAAGACAATATACAACTTCATGTTTCCTTTAGAAGGAAGTTAGAAGCTTTTATTTAAATCAGTTGAAGTTTGTAAGAACATAGTTGATGGAAATACTGTCACCATTAAAGGTTAATATCAACATGTTGATATAGCAACATTTTTTTATAAATGCCCAAAGTTGGAACTTAATATAGGCGAAGACAACCCTTGTAAATGTAACATGTAAGTATAGAGATTCTAAGAGTTGTGGAAAATTCTGGAGCTTGGTTTAATATATCATGCTTGTACTAATATAACACTAAAACTGGTTGTGTGTAGACATTGCTATTAAGGTGGGGGTTTACTGATTGAAATCTTCAACATTTTCCATGTCTATTGACAACACTATTATGATGTGTTCACCATTGCCCATTTCAGTGTGACCATAAGTTGGAGAATTACATGCTTTAAAAATTGTTGCTATTTTTTTCAAATACAAATGGCAAGCTAAAGCTTGATCATAAAAACAAAACTAGGTCACAAGAGATCTATTTTGTAGAATATGTTGCATGTCTTCTACAAAATATCTCAAATAACTTTGGGGTAGTTTCGGGATTAGGATTGTATCCCACACATATGAATATCCTGTTCTTGCAAGAATATCAGCACATCTAATATTTTGACGACATGTATGTCTTAGTTCCCATTGTTCACTCTTGATAAGTAAATCTCAGATATCCGCAATAATGTTTCTTAAAGGATGCCCTGCTAAATTTTCCCTTAAAATCAAGTTAATTGCATCAAGAGAGTCTGAGTATATCATTACCATAGCCAAATCAGATTGTTCAACCAACTCTAATCCTATTTTGATTCCATAAAGTTCTGCCTCTATCACCAAAATAGATCCGAGTGCCTTTTGAAAGCCCATAATCCATTCCCCTCGGTCATTCCTGATCACCCCTCCACAAGCTACTTCATGAGAGTTCCGAGCTGATCCATCAATGTCAATACGCAAGGCTCCATGGGGTAGTGGCATCCAATGATCATCCTCCTTCGTATTTACCCTAGCGAACTGTTGATGTAGTTCGTTGTCAATCACATTTTCCATAATGTAGTAGGAACACTTGTTTATGAGTTCTCTAGTCGTGTACAAGTGTCCTTCAAATATGTAACATTAACGTGATGTCCATAGGATCCAACAAACCATGCAGAACACTCTTAGCCATGCATTAGTCTTGAATCATTTCCTCCCTAGGTCTTGTCTTGCATTCAGCTATAACCATACCTGTAAATCACAAGAAAAGAAACTAGAAAGATTGTTAGAGGATAAAATCATCTTCCATAGTGTTTTTTTCTTTCTCTCACAATCTCTCAATATGTGTATGATACTCTCTTCTCTCTGACACTGGAAGGGACATTCATTAGACGTATGAAACCCTCGTTTAGCTCTTAATGAGTTTGTAACTAATCTCTTATGGGTAACTTGCCACATGAACATCTTGACTTTTTCAGGCACTTGCCACTTCCAAATATGTTTCCAGAATTTTGTTCATGTAGCCTATCTTGACCATATTAGGAAATCATAGGCCGACTTAACTGAGAAACTTCCATCCTTTGCTGGTCACTAAGAGAAGTAGTCATTAATACCTCCTGTGGGTGGTTTAATATGCTTCAAAACATTTATCACCCTCTCTGACAGGACCCCATTCCATTTCGAGGTAATCCACCCTCCTGAACACAAGACATGATCCCTAACTTTCTCTAGTGCATTCAGCTGGGCAGATTGGTTGATGTAGGATATTAGCGGCCTATTTAGAGGAGTCCACAAATCCCACCAGAAGCTGGTATTTTGACCACTTATAACTTTCTTCCTTACTCCTTGCATGAAACCTTCCCACACCGCAGTTATGGGTTACCATGTCCGAGATGCAGATCTTCTTTTTATGACCGTTGGGATCTCATTCTCACCACAATTATATTTTTCCTTTAGACACTTAACCCACAGTGAATCATTTTTAGTCAAAAGTCCCTAACAAAGTTTCATGATAAATGCTCTGTTCTGGACATGGAGGTTCTTTAGCCTAAGACCTCCTTCTCTTTTTGTCTTAATGACTTTTTCCTATGCAACAAGATGAATCTTCCTAGTTTCAGAATCTTGAGACCAAAGGAATTTCCTATTGATTTTTTCTAGCTCTTGTATAACTCCTTTCGGTAAGAGAATAGATTGCATTTGATAATTTG